>CAUYRH010078694.1:0-28492 GCA_963574655.1 Perodicticus potto
ACTTGAAATCTCTCCCACTACCAGGAGCTTTGGTGTTTTCTGTATTCTTTTCTGTAAATCAATTCTGTCTTATCACGGACGGGTGGGGGGGGAATAATGTAATGAAGAATAATAAAATACATGTATTTTAAAAAAAAAAAAGAAAAAAGAAAAAAAGAAATGAAAGCAGGGATGCGAAGAGATGTTTGGACACCTGTGTTCATAGCTGCCCTATTCACAAGAGCCAAACAGTGAAGTGTCCATGGACGGGGCAATGAACAAACAAAATGCGATACATTCACACAATGCAATAGGATTCATTCTTTAAAAAGAGGGAAACTCTGACACCTGCTACAACGTGGATAAACATTAAGGACGTCATGCTCAGTGAAATAGGCCACTCACAAAAGAACAAGCTCTGTGATTCCACTTGCATGAGGTTCCTAAAATAGAGTCATGGAGACAGAAAAGAGAACGGTTGCCAGTAGCTGGGGGAGGGAAAGCAGGAGTCTATTCAATGGGTAGAGTTTCAGTTTGACTATGTGAGGAGAGCTCTGGAAATGCGTGATAGCGATAGTCCAACGTAACAGGAGGACTCATACCACTGAGCTGTATGTACGTGTAAAGTGGTTATTTTACGCTATGTATATCTTACCATCATTTTCTAAAAATTAAAAATTTAGAAAGGGATTAACCTCACATTCGGAGGACAGCCAAGCCATGAGCATAGAAAAGAAACGGGTCAGAACAGTGATTTTCAACCGGTGCGCCAAGACAGCATCTTAGGTGTTCCATGAAAATTTTTAAAGATCATTAATTTATTTTTGAAAGAAGACAGTAAGTATAGTCTTCTTTTTTTTTTTTTTTTTTTTTTTTTTATAAATACAACTTAAGTGTGCCGTGAGATAAAAAAGGTTGAAAAACACTGCTCTAAGCCCTGCCCTGGGAGTAGGCTGCCTGATTAAAGTGTCTATTTCCTGGGCCCCTGGGCCAGATAGCTCAAGCTGGCAGTGTGATTTAGGGGGGGAGATCTCGGGCCACCTGGTGTAAGGTTGACCTCAGCACCTGCGCACCCCATGCCTGTGTGACCAACCTCTAAAGAAACCAGTGAACACCGAGACTCTGGTGCGATTCCCTGCCTGCCCGTCCTCTGTACATGCTGTCACACACCTCACCAGGAGAAGTAAGTGCCATTTACACAGAACCCCTGGGCGGGACCCCCAGAAGCTCAAGCCCAGCCTCCCCCAGACCCCACTCTCCCTACTTTCGCCCTTGCCACTTTTCGTCTCCTCCTTTCCCTGTAATAACTGTAACCATGCGTGTGACCACTTTTCTGAGTTCTGCCAGTCCTTCTAGTGAATTGCTGAGACTGAGGGTGGCCTCGGGGGTCCCCAACACAGCATGCCATGTCATCAAGTCATACGTTGATGACTCAGAAATCGTATTTTTTTCCACACGTCTCTCCTGAACACCAGTTCTACACGGACGTTACGACCAGGACACTTACAGCACTGCAGATTCAAACTGTCCCAAGTTGATCATATACTCTGCTCCAAACGCATTTCTTCTCATGCTTTGCCATAAGCCCAGCCAGCTGTGTCCAAGATCTGGCAACAGCTCACCCTCCCGACCCCCTGCCGCCTCCCTCACCCATGGGTGCTGGTCACGGTCTCCTCCTCGGCCTGCTGCTCCTCAATTTGGGACAACCCATCATCTGTACCCTATCATCAATGCTGTCTGGATAGGATTCCTGCCACCAGGCCACACCCCACTAATTATCCCCACTAGAGACAACATGACACTTTAAATCATTATTATAACCCAGAAAGCTAAGGGAAAAAATACTTTTTTAATTTTTTTTTATTTTGATGCAGGTCTGTCTCTGTTGCCTGGACTAGACTGGGCAGCATCATCACAGCTCACAGCAAACTCAAACTCCTGGGCTCAAGCCATCCTTCTGCCTCAGCCTCCCAAGTAGCTGGGAGTACAGTTGTATGCCACCATCCTAATTTTAAAATTTTTTGTAGAGAGGGGGTCTTACTTTGTTGCTCAGGCTCATCTCAAACTCCTGGACTTCAGTGATCCTCCCACCTCAGCTTTCCAAAGTGCAGCATGAAACTTCTTAAAAAGAAAAACCAAGATTCTTGACTGGACATGGTGGCTCATTCTGACAATCCTACCACTCTGGGAGGCTGAGATGGGTGGATTATCTGAGCTCAGGAGTTGAAGACCAGGCTGAGCAAGAGTGAGACCCTGTCTCTACTAAAAATAGAAAAACTAGCCAGACATTGTGGTAGGTGCCTGTAGTCGCAGCTACTCGGGAGGCTGAGGCAAGAGGATCACTTGAGTCCAAGAGTTTAAGGTTGCTGTGAGCTATGACACCACAGCACTCTACCCAAGGTGAAGAGTGAGACTCTGTCCCAAAAAAAAAAAAAAAAAAAAAAAAATCAGCAAATCAAAACCTGTAAAAGGAAAAAAGAATAAAGAAAAGAAAAACTAAGATTCTAGTTTAAGAGGCTGAAATCGCAGTAAATATTTTTTTTTTTTTTTTTGAGACAGAGCCTCAAGCTGTCACCCTGGATAGAGTGCTGTGGCATCACAGCTCACAGTAACCTCTAATTCCTGGGCTCAAGCGAGTCTCCTGCCTCGGCCTCCCAAGCAGCTGGGACCACAGGCGCCCGCCACAATGCCCAGCCATTTTTTGTTTGCAGCCACCATTGTTGTTTGGCAGGCCCGGGCTGGATTCGAACCCGCCAGCTCAGGTGTACGTGGCTGGCGCCTTAGCCTGTTGAGCCACAGGCGTCGAGCCCGCAGTAAATATTAAGGTATAAGAGATATAAAAACAGGACATAATAATAGTGATGAGAAGGGCCATTAGTGAAAAGGATATTTTGACAAGTTTCAGATAGTCAAAAAGTAAGCAAGAGCACGTTAACAGAACAATCAGAATGAAGAAAGACTCGCCCTGTTGTCCAACCCTCAGAGAAGCTTTGCACTTTGCATCTTTCACAGAGCTGATGGAGATGTTTATGAGGAGGAATTGAGCTCAGAACCATTGCCTTGGGGGTCAAGGCTACAAATCCAGCCTTTCCTCGTTTGGTCATTTAGAGAATCTATACCCAGAAGCACCTTCCTACCCTCACACCCTGAAGTCACACTTGCTCATTGACCATCCCAACCACAATCTGAGCACCTGGCCTCATTAGGGGAGAATCCCACCTGCAGAGACAACAGTATGAAGACCTCAACCAGCTGCCTGCGCCAAGCAACGCGGTCCCTCACACCGAAATCTGTTTGGCTTGATTTGTGACCATGGAAATATAGCAATTTATAGCATTTGCCTTAAAAAAAAAAAAAATGCCGCAAAACTGGCTTAGGTACTTTCCAGTTTAAAATCCCTCAGTGCCCCCCCTTCACTCCCAGCCTGCAAGAAAAAAGTCCAACTCCTTTCTTGGCATCAAGAACCTCGTGCTCAGGCCATTTTCTCATCAAGCCTGACTGGTATTTTACACGTTGCTGGCCAATGGGCAATTTTATGCTGCTTGGCCTTGACTCATGCTGTCTGTCCTCTCTGCTCAGAAAGCATTTCCCCACCCACTCCATTGAGCAAATGCTAACATAGCTCAAGAATTAGTCTACAGAAAGTGTTTGATAACAACCTCCCCTCTCCAAAGCCATGTAAAATCACACTACACAAGCTTTTATTGATGTTCTTATTTTACTGTATTACTTTTTTTTTTTTTTTTGAGACAGAGTCTCACTCTGTCATCCTGGGTGGAGTGCCATGGCATCATAGCTCACAGCAACCTCAAATTCCGGGGCTGGAGCCATCCTCTTGCCTCAGCCTCCTAAGTAGCTGAGACTACAGGTGTATACCACTATGCCCAGCTAGTTTTTCTGTTTTTAGTAGAGACGGGATCTCGCTCTTGTTCAGGCTGGGCTTGAACTCCTGAGCTCAGGCAGTCCACCCACCTCAGCCTCCCAGAATGGTAGGATTACAGGCATGAGCCACTGCACTCGGCTATTTTACTGCACTTATAAATTTACCTGCCTGTCTATACTCGGCGCTCTGTGAGAATAGAAACCTGTATCCCCCGAGCCTAGAGTAAGGGAGAGCTTCAATGTGTCCCAAAGAATGGATGAGTGGATGTCAGCAGGAGATGGGCTGCCCATCCAATGTGGGTCTGACACTGGCTCCATCAGTTGTCCTACAAGAACAATATTTCATCTACCAGTAAAAGGGAAACAATAACACTAGCTACAAAGTAGGCATTTTGTGAAGATAGTAGATAACATTTACGAAACGCAGACAATGCTAAGTACTATTCAAGACACTTTATACATGCTTTTAATTCCTTTTCAGAAGAACACTGCCAGATTGGTACTATTATTTCCATTTTATAGAATCTTCTTAAATTAAGGCTCACAAAGTCAGTGAAATTGCCCTTTCACCATCAGGCAGAGAGTCAGGTATCCCGTGGGCCCTTTCCTATCCCATTTCTCTCAACTCTAAGAAATTACGTTGAGATAACTGAGAAAGAAGGAAGGCATACGGCATGTTGAAGAGATTACAGAACAAAGAAACTGAATTTTTAACACTGCTTTATAACTTTCGGGGACCAAGTAAATCCCAGACCAAAGCAGGAATCACAACCATGTGGTGCAGTGGTTTCCCCTGGATCTGTCACCTGGGCTTGGATTAGAGGATTCATGCTCACCCCACTTTTCAGATAAACCCTTGTTACAGCCTCTGGGAAGAGGTTGGCCATGTTCTATTATATGCCAGGAAGGTTTTGGGGGTTTGGGGGGGTTTTTTTGAGATCCCTGTTGTAGTTCTATTATAGTAATTATAACAGTGGCAGTAGTAATATAGTATAGTAACCACCGCTATAGGAGGAAGAGAAGCAGCAGAAAGAGAAATAATAATTGAATATTCATTATCTACCAGGCTTTAGACTAAGCTATAGTAGTATAATTACTAGCACATTTTATACCCATGAAAGAATTACTTTTATAGCCCCCACATATGATAAGGGGGCTTCTATTTCTGACGAAGAGGAGGAAGTAACAAGGTATCGATTTACCCTCTTGTCTGAACCAACAAAAATAATAAAACATACCACAATAGTCTTCAAAACACCATCCCACCAGCAATGGAGGACAGTGATCCCTTCCAGATGGGAAACAAATGAGGCGAAGCCCTCCGATCATCCCCGCTTATGGTGGCGTCTCCAGCCATGGGGCAGGGGAGGGATAACAGAGGCATCCAGAATTCCTACCCCAAAGAGACAAAGCCAGGGGGACCACGGCAACAGGCTTTGCAAGATAAGAATGCGAAGACACTAACCCAAGTGTGGGAAACAGATTAGAGGAAACGGAATCCGGTGCTCACACAGTGCCAGGAATAGTGTCTGTCCCCACCAGACAGACTGACAAACCTTTTCATTGAAAGGACATTGGAGAGAGCACACAGTGTTGCCTTAGTGATGGGGAAAAATGAGTCTGAGATTAGACATTGTTCTGGTCCCACCTAACAAATCCTAAAAGCAAGACCCAAAAGGAGCAGGCTGTTTCCAAGTAGCTCAACTGTATCCCACCTAGAGCTTAAGGATATTTACAGGAATATAAGAACAGGCAGCACAGGATGACATTCACAGTGTGGGCACCTAATCAAAAAATGACCAAAAGGCAAAGCAGCAGAAACCATAAGGAGAAGAAAAGTCGAACTCAGCGCTGACTCAGAACTGACAAAGATGTTAACAGATGAAAACGGGGACACTAAACCACTATTAAAACTGCAATCCTGTATCTTAAAAAACATTTACACAGAAGATATAATATAGGGTACATTAAATATCTAGAGGTGAAAACCACAATGTGTGAGAAGATGGAATGAAAAATATACCGGATGTATTAGGAAACTGATTACACATTGCTGATGAAAAGATGAGTGATCTTAAAAATATAGAGACTATCCAAAATAAAACATCAAAAAATAAAATAAAGAAATGAACTGAAGATAGGGGAACAGAAAAAATAGTTGAGAGTTTGTTTGGAGGTCCTAGCAGGACAGCTCAAGTACTTGTACACCCTTGACCAAAGAACAATGCTCCTCTCTTGGGGAAGGTCGTCCTCTTCGACTGAGCACGCAGCTTGTGAGGGACGCACATGGAACAATGAGGGAGGAAGGGGACAACCACCTAGATAGCCAGATCAGCCAAATCAACCCTGGCCATCAGTGGGGTGATGGCCAGATCACCCTCACATCCCAGAAAAAATAATCTGAAGAAATAATTGCTGAAAGTCTCCACATTTTATCAGAACTATAAACCCAGAGATCCAAGAAGGTCAGCAAACCCCAAGCTCGAGAAACTCAAAGAAAACTACAATAAGGCACATCATAATTAACTTGCTCAAAACCAATGGTAAAGAGATGATCTTAAAAGCAACAGAGTAAACAGATGCCTTGCACACAGAGACAAAGACAAGGAGGACAGATTTCTTGTCCAAAACAATGCAAGAAAGAAGACAGCAGAGCGCCATCTTTAAAGTGCTGGAAGAAAAAAAAGGCATCAGAAGAAGGAGGGTAGTGTTACATAGAAGAGAAACCAAACAAAGACATAGCTAATGTTGGGTCCCATCAAGTTCAGGGAAGCTGGACATTTAATATCAGGCTTATAATTCCAAAAATGGACTTTAACCAACATCATAAAATCTCAGTGGATTAAAGACATAAATGTCAACCTAGACTCCTATATTCAGCAAAAATATGCTTCAAAAATAAAGGCTTTTTCAGAAACAAGAATCTAAAAGAATTCATCACCAGTAGACCTGCACTACAAGCAATGGTAAGGGAAGTCCTTTGGGCAGGAGAAAATTGACACCACAAGGAAATCTGGATCTACACAAAAGAAGGAAGAGTACCAGAAATTATACCTACAGGAGTGAGTACATAAGATTTTGTTCTTTTTTTTTTTTTTTTTTTTTTTTTTTGATAGAGTCTCACTTTGTCACCCTCAGTAGAGTGCCCTGGCATCATAGTTCGCAGCAAACTCAAACTTTTGGCTCAAGTGATTCTCTTGCCTCAGCCTCCCAAGTAGCTGGGACTACAGGTGCCCACCACAACATCTGGCTATTTTTAGAGATGGGGTCTTTCTCGTGCTCAGGCTGTCCATCTGCCTAGGCCTCCCAGAGTGCTGGAATTACAAAGGTGAGCCACCGTGCCCAGCTTTATTTATTTATTTATTTATTTCATGTTTTTAAAAAAAATTTAAACATTTTATTAACATACTGTTATCATCTGCTTTTTGTTGTGAAGTCTAATCAGGTAAGTTATTATTTTTTGGTAAGACTTAAAAAAGAGATGGATGGGAAAGAGAGATAGGAAACCTCTTTTATTTAGTAGATAATGTGGCTTGAAGTGAGGTTCTGTGAAATTTTAGAGGATTCTGCAGCTACATTAAACTATTATGCATATGGAAAAATAAAACGAAAACTGAAACCTCCTCTGCAACATTCTGGATTATTCAGTCTGTTTGTATGTAAGCCTAACAACAGGGTGGATAAAGAATGGTGCATCTTGCTTTAGTCAAACTGGTCAACAAGAACCAAAGTGGCAGAAAGATACCTAGAAACCTGAAATCCATTCTTCTTTAATGTTCTGCTCTTTGTAAAACAGATATGACACCAAGAGTGAAGGTGACATAACTGGTTCCCCCATCCAAGGGCCCAGCTGACCTGTGGCTGTGCAGGGGAAGGGGCATCAGGGTGCTGGATGAGGATCTGGCTCTGCTCTGGTCGGGCTGTCACCATAGTGCTGGCAGTACCCACCACCATTCCACAACCACCATTAATTGAGGAGACCTGGTGGGTTAGGGTAGCTTTTAGCCTCTGTGAGGAAAGAAAAAACTTGTCAAAGGTGATTATTCTGTCAAAGATGAGAAGAGTGGGCTTAAATTTTATTATTGACCTTACAAATAGCTAAAATTCCCACTCCAACTTTCCCTCAACAGAGGAATTAAAAGAAAATGACAGGGAGAGAAAACATACACCTGGATCCCTAAAATCCTACTCTGTTCCTTGGCTATCATCCTGGGCACAGTTGGGGGTGGGAGTTGTTGAAGCAAGAGTCCAGATGAAAGCTCTCTCGGAACCAGGCCAGAGGCTGGTTATGCAGCTATTCACCTCTTGGCCAGCTTCCCCTGCCCACTCACCAACCCTCCATCTGTCACTCTGGAATGAAAACAGCAAGCGTTCCATTCCAAACAATCTGTGCTGCCTCTTTTCACTGCCATGGTCTATGTACCAGGCTCTAAAGGTGGAGAGAGGAGATGAGAGTCATGAATCAGGGTCTTTTCTTTTCCAGACCCCACAGCAGGATGTGCATAGTGTTTTTTTTTTTTGTTTGTTTTGTTTTTTTGCAGTTTTTGGCCGGGGCTGGGTTTGAACCCGCTACCTCTGGCATATGGGGCTGGCACTCCTTTGAACCACAGGTGCCACCTTTTTTTTTTTTCGGATGTGCATAGTTTCGAAAGCCCCAGGGTTCCTCTGCTTGGCTCACTTGAAAAACCTAGGCTGATACCACTTATTTCAGAAAGGCCAACATTGCCCCAGGCTGGGATGTACTCACCATCTTGGCTTCTGATGGTATAGGGTGGCCAGAGGGAGAAATGGAGCCACTGCTGTTAACTGGTGGGCCAGGGATACCAGGAATGTTGGGCACCATGGACACAGGTCTGGCCAGCTGGATCAAGAGAAGAAAGAAAAAACAGAAGGGGACATAATACTATCAGTGGGGCAACAGTTTTCCCAAAATGAAATGCTTTTGATATTGCCATGTCAGGTCCTGTTCTGTGCAACCCCCCCACAGGGCATACAGGTATAGCCTGGGAGCTGTGGTTCCCAATGGAGCACCACAGGGTAGGGAATCTAATCTTTGAGTGCTGGGACAATTTCTGTGAGAAAGGCTGGGGCCTTGAGGAAAGTGGTGAGCAATCTGGGAGGTGCTGTGTGCCAAGTGAAATTGACCAATCAGTGGGGCTGGCAAGATCAATTCTTAGACCTGTAGCCAATTGTGCAGATGAGTCTTTGTCTAGTGCTCCATAGTGCTGGATTGGCAGAGGTTAGTGTGGAGTTTGGGAAGGCTGCCATGCTCAACTAATACCAACTAGAGCCCACATTTCCTGGGGCTCATGTGTGTGTTTATGACCAATCAGGTGGGAGGGAGGGATTACCACGATGGTAGGGTTGGCTGCCCCAACTACAGAGCTCACCGATATAACAGAAGGCATCTGTACTGGAGGCCCTGGTAGTACTGGCATTGTCTGTCCATTAGCAAGATGCATGACAAGAGGGAGGGAGCCGGTTGGCGACCTAGAAGAGACAGAAAATAAAATCTTGGGTGGCGCCTATGGCTCAAAGGAGTAGGGCACCAGCCCCATATACCGAAGGTGGTGGGTTCAAACCTGGCCTAGGCCAAAAACTCAAAAAAAAAAAAGTTCCTTGAAGAAAGGAAAATCTCATAATATTGACCTTTTTTTTTGAGACAGAGCCTCAAGCTGTCACCCTGGATAGAGTGCTGTGGCATCACAGCTCACAGCAACCTCCAATTCCTGGGCTCAAGCGAGTCCCTTGCCTCCGCCTCCCAAGTAGCTGGGACTAGAGGTGCCCACCACCATGCCCGGCCATTTTTTGGTTGCAGCTGTCATTGTTGTCTGGCGGGCCTGGGCTGGATTCGAACCCGCCAGCTCAGGTGTACCTGGCTGGCGCCTTAGCCCGTTGAGCCATAGGTGCCGAGCCAATGTTGACCTTTTGTGCACAGATCTTTCATCTACAATTACAGCAGAACTTCTAGTCTTCTCTAGTAAGGGCAAGTATAGACCAGCATTGCAAAATCTTGACACCCTTATGAGGATGGCAAAAACAGGGAACACTACTTAATTTACTACACAGATGGAAAGAAATGACAAAATCTTTATGTCTTGCAAATTAAGCTAACTCAAATGGTAGGAAGCTAATCCTATTAAAGGTGTAGAACAATTAAATAAACAACCCAACCACTGGCATGTATTATATAAACTGTCTTGCCTTAGGCAAGGCAGAATTGGATCAAAGTTGCTTTGCAAAACTGAATGATGTCATATGATGGCCATATTTGAATAAGTTTCTCTTGTTCTTCTTTGTGTTCTGCTCTAGGCTGCCCAAAAAAGAAGCTGGCCTTTTTCTATTTTTCCTAGTGGGTTGAGAGAATAATAAGCTGTAGGGAGCTGAATCCTGACAACCACCTCTAATGCATTGGTACTTGGGGACAAGTTCTTATGTCATCCCATCAGGAAATCTGTATGGGCCATGACAGGAGTGAAGAGAAACAGACAAACAAAATTAGGGCTAGCAAAGACCAAGAGTCCTAACCAGGACTGAGAGGATCACTAAACTTAAGAAAACAACTTAATGTCTATAATCCTAGCACTCTGGGAGGCTGAAGTGGGTGGATAGCTTGAGCTCATGAGGTTGAGACCAACCCGAGCAAAAGTGAGATCTTGTCTCAACTAAAAATAGAAAAACTGAGGCAAGAGGATCACTTGAACCTCATTTGGAGGTTGCTATGAGCTATGACCCCGTGGCACTTTACCCAGGGCAACAGCTTAAGATTCTGTTTCAAAAAAAAAAAGGAAAAAGATAAATGACTTAATGGGTTTCAATCTTGAATTCAGTATTGCCCCAAAAGACTTCTAGAGGAGTGTGGACTCCACCATTGTGATGAACTTTCTAGGTTGGAACCTTCCAGCCCTGGTGTATGTGGCTGGCATCCTAACCACGGAGCTACGCATGCCGAGCCAATAATCCCTATCTCATCAAGTAATTTCACAAAGTGGAAAGAAATGAAGCCTTCACTATTCTCCATGCTCTCTTTACTTACCCCATTTGCCTGTTGGATGGTGGAGCCTGTGTGATGACGGAGGTTGGGGAGGGAAGGGTTGGATGAAGTGGATCATACCCCAAGTGGAGAGGCAGGGAGCCAGGACGTACAATGGTGGGTGTGGGAGTAGAAATTACAACAGGCTTTGGGGCAACCTCCTGGGAAGAAGAGACAGACAGATCACAGAATGCTTTAAGGGGTACTATAGGGAAATATACAGTTAGTAAAAACTAGTACAAATTTACTATAAAGAGTATTTGAGTCACTTATACAGAGTATGACTTGATTCTATCTATCATGGTCAGAGACCCATACCTCACTCACTCATTTAGTAGGAATGCTGAGTTAAAATTAAGATCTCTTGGCTGGGCCAGGTGCTGAGGTAGGTAGATTGCCTGAGCTCTTAAGTTTGAGACCAGCTAAGCCAGAGCGAGACCCCCATCTCTAAAAAATAGTCAGGTGTTATGGTGGGCACCTGTAGTCTCAGTTACTTGGGAGGCTGAGGCAAGAGAATTGCTTGAGCCCAAGAGTTGGAGGTTGTTGTGAGCTATGACACCACAGCACTCCACAAAGGGTGACAAAGCGAGACTCTGCCTCGAAACAAAAAACAAAAGATGTCTTCGGGCGGCGCCTTTGGCTCGAAGGAGGAGTAGGACGCTAGCCCCTTATGTCTGAGGTGGCGGGTTCAAACCCAGGCCCGGCCAAATACTGCAAAATAAAAAAAGATCTCTTGGCTATCTCCCTTTTAGGGATGATGGCTATATATATCAGATGACACTTAGAAAATCACTTGCAATCTCTGAAGCACTGTAGTGCCATATAAATAACAGGAGTTGTCATAATTTTCCACAATTCAGATACTCTCAATTCTAAACTTGATGCCCAGTGTCCTCTGACCTTGGATGAGAAAAGGCAAGTATACTAGTGATGAAGCAACCCAAATCTCCTACAGACCCTTAAAGAAGGGCTACAGAAGTTTGAATGATAATTGTACTGTAATAAAACTGCTTCTTGTTGTGTTAGGATCTTTGACTGTCAACGGCCATACTGACCTTGAAAGTATCTCCAGATAATCTCTATGACTTGGCTATAGATGAAAGGGAAAAGGATGAATGGCTATAATGTGAATAGAGAAGGTAGGTTTGAGAAGTTAGGTGAGGTATAGATGCTCTATCCACAGTGGATGATAAAATTAATGACCACTGGTACAGCAGTAGAGACTAAGAGGAGCTATGAGGGAGCTTCTAAGGTCATATATGTTTTTCTTTCTTTTTTTGAGACAGAGTCTTACTATGTTGTCACCCTCAGTAGAGTGCAGTGGCATCACAGCTCATACCAACCTCAAATTCTTGGGCTTAATCAATCCTCTTGCCTCCGCCTCCCAAGTAGCTGGAACTACAGGTGCCCACCATAACACTCGGCTATTTTTTTGTGTGTGTGTGTGTAGTTGTCATTGTTGCTTGGCAGGCCCGGGCTGGGTTTGAACCCACCAGCTTTGGTGTATGTGGCTGGTCCCCTAGCTGCTGAGCTACAGATGCCGAGCCTGTTTTTCTTTCTTTTTTTTGCAGTTTTTGGCCTGGGCTGGGTTTGAACCCGCCACCTCCAGCATATGGGGCTGGTGCCCTACTCACTGAGCCACAGGTGCCGCCCTCTTTTTTTTTTCCTGATACATGGTCTCAGTCTATCACTCAGGCTAGAGTACTGTGGTATGATTACAGCTCACTGCAGCCTCAAAGTCCTGTGCTCAAGTGATCCTCCCACCTCAGCCTCAAGAGCACCTGAGACTATAGGCATGCATCACCATACCTGGCTAATTAAAAAAAAATTTTTTTTTTTTTTTTAGAGATAAGAGTCTCACTTTATTGCCCTTGGTAGAATACTGTGCAGTCACAGCTCACAGCAACCTCCAACTCCTGGGTTTAGGTGATTCTCTTGCCTCAGCCTCCCAAGTAGCTGGGACTACAGGCATCCGCCACCACACCTGGCTATTTTTGCTGCAGTTTGGCCAGGGCTGGGTTTGAACCCGCCACCCTCGGCATATGGGGCCGGTGCCCTACCCACTGAGCCACACATGCCACCCTAAAAAAATTTTGGGGGGGCGGTGCCAAAGAGTAGTGTGCCAGCCCTATATACCAGAGGTGGTGGGTTCAAATCCAGCCCCAGCCAAAAACTGCAAAAAAAAAAAATTTTTTTTGTAGAGACAGGGGTCTTACTACATTGCCTATGCTGGTCTCAAATTCCTGGCCTCAATTGATCCTCCTGCCTTGGCCTCCAAAAATGTTGGCCTTATGGGTGTGAGGCACTGTGCCCAGACTCTGAGGTTCTGATAATTTTTTTTTTTTAAAGACAGAGTCTTTTTTTTTTTTTTTTTTTTTTTGACATATTAAAAAAAAAACGCCCTTGGTAAAATGCCATTGTTTCAACGCTAACAGCAACCACCAAAACTTGGGCTTAAGTGATTCTCTTGCCTCAGCCTCCCAAGTAGCTGGGATTACAGGCGCCTGCCACAACGCTCAGCTACTTTTTTGTTGCAGTTGTTTAGCTGGCCTGGGTCAGGTTTGAACCCGTCACCCTCGGTATGTGGCTGGTGCTCTAACCACTGTGCTATGGGCGCTGAGCCTAAGACAGAGTCTTGGTCAGTGCCTGTAGCTCAGCAGTTAGGGTGCTGGCCACATATACTGGGGCTGATGGGTTCGAACTCCGCCCCAGTTTGCTGAACAACAATGACAACTATAACAACAACAACAACAACAAAAATAGCCAGGCATCGGGGGTGGCGCCTGTGGCTCAAAGGAGTAGGGTGCTGGCCCCATATGCCAGAGGTGGTGGGTTCAAATTCCAGCCAAAAACTGCCAAAAAAAAAAAAAATAGCCAGGCATTGTGGGCACCTATAGTCCCAGCTACTTGGGAGGCTGAGGCAGGAAGAATCTCTTAAGCCCAAGAGTTTGAGATTGCTGTGAGCTGTGACACCACAGCACTCTACTGAGGGCAACATAGTGAGACTATGTCTCAAAAAAAAAAAAAAAAAGACAGAGTCTTATTCTGTTGCCCCAGGTAGAGAGCAGCTCACAGCAGGCTTGGCGCCTATACCTCAATGTTCAGGACACCAGCCACGTATACCAGGGCTGGTGGGTTCAAACCCAGCCTGGGCCTGCTAAACAACAATGACAACTACAACAACAAAAAGAAATAGCTGGGTGGTGCCTGTGGCTCAGTGAGTAGGGCGCCAGCCCCATATGCCGGAGGTGGCAGGTTCAAACTCCGCCCGGGCCAAAAACTGAAAAAAAAAAAAAAAAAAAAAAAAAAAAAAAGAAATAGCTGGCATTGTGGCAGGTGCCTGTAGTCCCAGCTACTTGGCAGGCTGAGGCAAGACAATTGCTTAAGCCCAAGAGTTTGAGGTTGCGGTGAGCAGTGACACCATAGCATTCTACTAAGGGTGACAAAGTGAGACTCTGCCTCAAAAAAAAAAAAAAAAAAAAAATATATATATATAGCTCACAGCAACCTAAAATTCTTAAGCTCAAGGAGTCCTCTTGCATTAGCCTCCCAGGTAGCTGGGACTATAGGTGCTTGTCACCATGCCCAGGTAAGTTTTTCCATCTTTTTTTTTTTTTTTTTTTTTTTGAGACAGAGCCTCAAGCTGTCACCCTGGATAGAGTGCCATGGCATCACAGTTCACAGCAACCTCCAGTTCCTGGGCTCAAGCAAGGCTCCTGCCTCTGCCTCCCAAGTAGCTGGGACTGCAGGCGCCCACCACAACGTTCGGCCATTTTTTGGTTGCAGCCGTCATGGTTGTTTGGCGGCCCTGGGCTGGATTCGAACCTGCCAGCTCAGGTGTACGTGGCTGGCGCCTTAGACCGTTGAGCCACAGGCGCCGAGCCAAGTTTTTCTATCTCTTGTACAGGGTCTTGTTCTGGTCTCCAACTCTTTAGCTCAAGCCATCCTCCCATCTTGGCCTCCCAAAGTGCTAGGATTACAGGTGTAAGCCACTATCCTTAGCCTGATGATATGTTTTTAATCTGGGTGCTCATTACATAGGCTATTGTTTTTATGAAAATTCAGTGGGCTGTATACTGACAATTTATGTGTGTTCTTTTCTGTATGTTTACTATACTTTAATAAATTTATAGGACAGGCATGGTGGCTCATGGCTGTAATCATTGTTTTTTTTTTTTTTTGAAACAGTTTCACTATGTCACCCTTGGTAGAGTACTGTGGCATCACAGGTCACAGCAACCTCAAACTCTTGGGTTTAAGTGATTCTTTTGCGTCAGTCTCCCAAGTAGCTGGGACTACAGGTGCCCGCCACAACGCCCAGCTACTTTTTTTTATTTTGTTGCAGTTGTCATTGTTGTTTACCTGGCCAGGGCTGGGTTTGAACCTGTCAGTTTTGGTGTGTGTGGCTGGTGTTGTAACCATTGTGCTATGGGTGCTGAGCTGTCATGCCTGTAATCTTAGCACTCTGGGAGGCCGAGGCAGGTGGATTGCCTCAGTTTACAGGTTCGAGACAAGCCTGAGCAAGAGCAAGACCCTGTTTCTAAAAAATAGCCGGGCATCGTGGCGGGTGCCTGTAGTCTCAGCTATTTGGGATGCTGAGGCAAGACAATTGCTTGAGCCCCAGAGACTGAGGTTGCCGTGAGCTATGACGCCATGGCACTCTACTGAGGGTGACAAAGTGAGACTCTGTCTCAAAAAAGAAAAAAAATAGTAATAGGCAGAATCTTATTAGATAGTCCATTTGAGTCACTTATCTTTGGGAAGGCTTTTTTCTGAATTGTTAAATGTCAAGTTTATGAATTGAAGTTTTCTTTTTCTTTTTTTTTTAATTGAGGGTACAATGATCCAGGTTATACTAATAGCATTTGTCAGGCAAAGTCCCTCTTATAAATGTGTTTCTCCCCTAAGAGATGTGCCAAACATCAGAATTGAATTTTTCTTTTTTTTGTTGTTGTTGCAGTTTGGCCAGGGCCAGGTTCGAACTTGCCACCCTTGGTATATGGGACCAGCGCCCTACTCACTGAGCCATAGGTGCCACTTGAATTTTTCTTTTTCACTTATTAACTGAATTATTACATACATATAGTAAGTTCATTAATCTAAAGTTATAACAATGAAATGACTTTTTACATATGTGAAATCAGGATAGAGACCATTTCTAGCACTTGAGAAAGTTCTTCTATTCCCTTTCCAAAATTCACAGTTTTTTTTGTTTGTTTGTTTTGGACAGAATCTCATTTTGTTGTCCAAACTAGAGTGTCATGGCATCAGCCTACCTCACAGCAACCTCAAACTTGGGGGGTCAGGCAATCCTCCTGCCTCAGCCTCCCATGTAGCTGGGATAACAGGCACTGCCACAACTTCTGGCTAATTTTTCTATTTTTAGTAGAGTCAGGGTCTTACTCTTGCTTAGTCTGGTCTTGAACTCCTGAGCTCAAGTGATCCTCCCACTTTGGCCTCCCAGAGTGCTAGGATTATGGATGTGAGCCATTGCACCCAGCTATTGAGCCACCATGCAGAGCCTCTACCCTTCCTTTATAGGAGGTAAACATTATATTGAGTTCTATTGTTATCAAATAGTCTTGCCTTTTTGTGAACCTCATGTAAATTAAATCATATAAGTATGTACTTTTGCGTTTTTTTTTTTTTTGAGACAGAGCCTCAAGCTGTCACCCTGGATAGAGTGCTGTGGCATCACAGCTCACAGCAACCTCCAACTCCTGGGCTCAAGAGAGTCTCCTGCCTCTGCCTCCCAAGTAGCTGGGACTATAGGTGCCCGCCACAACGCCCGGCCATTTTTTGTTTGCAGCCACCATTGTTGTTTGGCGGCCCGGGCTGGATTCGAACCTACCAGCTCAGGTGTATGTGGCTAGTGCCTTAGCCGCTTGAGTTTTTTTTTTTTTTTTTGAGACAGAGTTTCACTTTGTCATTCTCAGTAGTGTGTCGTAGCGTCACAGCTCACAGCAACCTCAAATTCTTGGGCTCAAGCAATCCCCTTGCCTCAGCCTCCTGAGTAGCTGGGACTACAGGTGCCCACCATGATGCCCAGCTAGTATTTTTTCTATTTTTAGTAGAGACAGGGTCTTACTCTTGCTCAGGCTGATCTTCAACTCTTGAGCTCAAGTGATCCGCCAGTCTTGGCCTCCCAGAGTGCTAGGATTACAGGTGTGAGCCACCATGCTGGGGCCTTTTGTATCTTTTTTGTTGTTGTTCAATATAATGTTTGTTAGATTCACCCATAGTGCTGTGTAATCTTTGGTTCATTCTTACATAATGCCGTGTCGTAATCCACTTTAGAAATATATAATTTATTCAACTTTTTTTTTTTTTTTTTTTTTTGAGATAAGATTCTCACTCTGTTGCTCTCAGTAGAGTGCTGTGGCATCACAGATCACAGGGACCTCAAACTCTTGGGCTCACATGATCCTCTTGCCTCAGCCTCCGAATTAGCTGGGACTACGGGCACCCGCCACAACGCCTGGCTATTTTTTTTTTTTTTTTACGTCAGACGGGTAATGTGCCGACGTCGTAACAAGATTTGTGGGAGGCACATCTCACGCATGCGCATGAAAACCCAATCGTCACGCTTATGAACTACAAAAGGATCCGCCTGGCTATTTTTTGGTTGTAGTTGTCTTTGTTTGGCAGGCCCAGCTGGATTCAAACCCGCCAGCTCTGGTGTTATGTGGCTGGCGCCTTAGCCGCTTGAGCCAACATTTTTTTTAAATACAATCAATCCTCCTATATCACATATGATTTATATAACTAGTGAATCAAAACTTAATCAATTAATACTTGGGATGACTATTGGTAGGGAATTTTACCTTCTCCTTCAGTGGTGGGGAACAAGGGCTAGAGACAGGGCTATCAGCTGGCGATGAGTCTACCTCCACTGGCTCTTCTTCTTTGATTTTGATGTCTGGTGTAGAAGGCAGAGACATGTCAAGGGGCCCAGCAGAAGCCTGTTATAAAAGAAATGAACAGAGTTTAATTCCAGAAACCCCAGGGGATTTCCTTTAGTTTGAATCTATACCTTTCTAGTTACAAGATTAGGGAATGTGCTTCTAAGAAGTTCAGCCATTGGTCGAAGCACTGAACTACAAGTCAAAGAAATGAGGGACCCATGTTTTATGTACAATGCAGGCCAAATTATTTTATCTTCTCAGGGCTTCTGTTTCCCTAACTACAAAATGAAGATAACATCTGTTTCTTTTTTTTCTTTCTTGATAACATCTGTTTCATGAGTGGTAAACAAATACTTATAAAAACGTGAAAAAAAAGGATGTCATTTAATTCCATGCAAATATTATGTTCATAATCTTTTCAAGGAAAGCAAAATGACTCCTGAATCTGCTGGACACTGGAGAGCTATGAACACTTTCTCTGCCAACCAGAATCACTAGATCATCCAATTATCAAAAGTAAACGAAGACAAACTGGCTATTACAGCATTGCAAACACAACTCATCATGCTTGACGGTAATCTTTTCTTTCTTTTTTTTTTTCATTGTTGAGGAGTCATTGAAGCCAAAATTTGGTTCTAGAGGCTAGAAATTTCAGGCAGATAAGATTTTGGGGTAACAATGAAGGGAAAAGCTGATCATCTGATTAGTGAAAGAAATTAGAACTTAATCTTAAGGAGTAAGATTGGAGAAAATGAGAAAGTAAAGAGAATACTTTTGTGGCAGTGGTGTAGTCACCTCACAGAACTATGGAGCTGTAAATGGCCTTGCAGGGAACAATAAACCATCTGAGATAACAGCTCTGACATTGCACCATGACAGGAAGGTTGGCACTGCAGTTCAGTTTCATGACAAAGTAGATCCTTTGTTCTATTCTTCCCATGGTCCTAGGCTTTCTGGTGAAAGAGGAGATTGTTTCTAACTGTTCCCCTGCTACCTTCATCTCTAGAAACCTTCTAGGGTAGCTAGTTGAGTAAACTAAAGATAATCTGGTGATTCTACATAGTAGAAGGTGAGAATGGTTCTTTCTCCCTAAGCTGAGAAGGGTGAACAACAAGAAAGACAGTTGCATTTGTCTCATTTTTTCCACATTGTTAAGATGTCAAGCCCAATTTAGCTAGTTCTAAGATCTCTGAAGTCAGACACTGGTGGGAAGCTGAAGGGCATCTCCTAGAAAAGCTGTGGTTTAGGAAAGTTTAAGGCTCATTCAATGCTCCTCTGAGCCTGTGCTTCTCACCAGGAGGAGGTAAATACCACCCCTGTATAGGCAAGGAGAAACATCAAGGGACACCCAATGAGGAAAAGGCTGATCAACCATGAACTAGCCTCCCAGAAGTGTCAACCAAACTAAAATGTCAGTGGAATGATTCAAAACTTTTTAAGGGGCTCGGTGCCCCGAGCTAAGGCGCAAGCCACGTACACCTGAGCTGGCAGGTTCGAATCCAGCCCGGGCCCGCCAAACAACGACGGCTGCAACAAAAAAATGGCCGGGCATTGTGGTGGGCGCCTGTAGTCCCAGTTACTTGGGAGGCGGAGGCAAGAGACTCACTTGAGCCCAGGAATTGGAGGTTGCTGTGAGCTGTGATGCCACGGCACTCTATCCAGGGTGACCGCTTGAGGCTCTGTCTCAAAAAAAAAAAAAAAAAACAACTTTTTAAGGGAGGTAAATTTTCTTTTTGCGGTTTTTTGGCTGGGGCCAGGTTTGAACCTGCCACCTCCGGTATATGGAGCTGGCGCCCTACTCCTTTGAGCTTATAGGTGCCGCCCTTTTTCTTTTTTTTTTTTTTTTTGGAGCCAGAGTGTCACTATGTTGCCCTCAGTACAGTGCTGTGGCATCACAGCTCACAGCAACCTCCAACTCCTGGGCTTAGGCGATTCTCCTGCCTCAGCCTCCCAAGTAGCTGGAACTACAGGCACCCATCACAATGTCTGGATATTTTTTGGTTGCAGTTGTCATTGTTGTTTTGCTGGCCCAGGTCGGGTTTGAACCCGCCAGCATGGGTGTACGTGGCTGGTGCCGTAACCACTATGCTATGGGCGCCAAGCTGGAGGCTAATTTTCTTGAATTTGCCTAAAACAAATTTGGTACATGTATAAGACCCCTCACATCCTAGTAGAAACAATTTGACTATTTTCATTCTCTGGTTGGGAAGGAGGAAATAACAGAGGAGGAAAGTAGGGAAGCTATAAAGTAAAATTGTACCATATAGGTTGAGGAAACTGAAAGAGGTGAGACCTGAATCTCTAAAGAAATAAGAATGATGAAAGACTGTGGCTAGTTCCTCCATTTGAAAGTAGAATGGCGGTGGTGCCTGTGGCTCTGTGAGTAGGGTGCTGGCCCCATATACTGAGGGTGGCAGCTTCAAACCCGGCCCCGGCCAAACTGCATCAAAAAATAGCTGGGCGTTGTGGCGGGTGCCTGTGGTCCCAGCTACTTGGGAGGTTGAGGCAAGAGAATCGCCTAAGCCCAGGAATTGGAGGTTGCTGTGAGCTGTGATGCCATAGCTCTCTATTCAGGGTGACAGCTTGAGGCTCTGTCTGAAAAAAAAAAAATAGCCAAGCATTGTTGTGGGCACCTGTGGTCCCAGCCACTCGGGAGGCTGAGGCAAGAGAATCGCCTAAGCCCAGAAGTTGGAGTTTGCTGTGAGCTGTGATGCCATGGCACTCTCTGGAGGGTGACAAAGTGAGACTCTGTCTTTAAAAAGAAAGTAGAATGGCAAATATCTGCCACTGAGTCTCACTACTTTTAGTGTGAGAAAGATAGTGTGAAAAGCAGCTCATAGAAACCTATTGAACTTAGAACTCCAGTGATAAGGATATTTTATCTTGCATCTTTAAAATTTAGGCTGGATGGAAAAAAAATCATGTATAATCATCTTAATTTACCTATCTCTTTCTTAAAAGGAAAGAATACCATGTTTTCTTATGTCCCAACTTTTTAATATTCTGACAGGATTTCATGCCTCACTACACCATGCAATTGTGAGGTAAATATGTAAATATATGTGTGTTTTGGAATAGAGATATTAGAATCTTTTCTGATTCCAGAAGATAAGAAACATAGACCTGATTTTAAGTAGTGGCTAATAACCTAGAATTCTTTTGAACCTGCCACCTCCGGCATATGGGGCCGGTGCCCTACTCACTGAGCCACAGGCACCGCCCAATCTAGAATTCTTTTTTTTTTTTGAGACAGAGCCTCAAGTTGTCACCCTGGATAGAGTGCCATGGCATCACAGCTCATAGCAAGCTCCAATTCCTGGGCTCAAGCCCTGCCTCCGCCTCCCAAGTAGCTGGGACTATAGGCGCCCGCCACAACACCCAGCTATTTTTTGGTTGCAGCCGTCATTGTTGTTCGGTGGGCCTGGGCTGGATTTGAACCCACCAGCTCTGGTATATGTGGCTGGCGCCTTAGCCCATTGAGCCACAAGCGCCGAGCCCCTAGAATTCTTTTGAGATAGGGTTTTGCTCTGTCACTCTGGCTATAGTGCAGTTGTGTGATCATAGCTCACTGTAACTTCCAACTTTCAGGGCTCTAGCAATTCTCCTGGTTCAGACTCCCGAGTAGGTGGGATGACAGGGGTACGCCACCACACTTGGCTAACTTTTTTTTTTTTAAATACATGCATTTTATTATTCTTCATTACATTATTCTTCCCCTCCTCCCCCAAGTGGTGAGACAGAATTTATTTACAGAAAAGAATACAGAAAACACTAAAGTTCCTGGTAGAGGGAGAGAATTCGAGTGGGGAGAGAGAAGCTCTCTCTGTTTTTCTCCCGGTCTTTCCCCGTCTCCTCCTTTAGGCCTTTAGTCTCAGGGTATATATAGGTGTGTATGGGTTCCTTGGCCAGACTTGGCTAATTTTTTAATTCCTTTTTTTTTTTTAGAGATAGAGTCTCATTTTGCCATCCTTGGTAGAGTGCTGTGGCGTCACAGCTCACAGCAACCTCCAGCTCCTGGGCTTAGGCAATTCTCTTTCCTCAGTCTCCCGATTAGCTGGGACTACAGGCACCCGCCATGATGCCCAGCTATTTTCTGTTGCAGTTTGGCCGGGGTTGGGTTTGAACCCGCCACCCTCTGCATATGGGGCCAGCGCCCTACTCACTGAGCCACAGGTGCTGCCCAATTTCTTTCTTTTTTTTTGAGACAGAGTCTCACTATGTCACCCTCAATAGAGTGCTATGGCATCACAGCTCACAGCATCCTCAAACTTGTGGGCTTAAGTGATTCTCTTGCTTCATCTTCTCAAGTAGCTGGGATACAGGACCCCGCCACAATGCCCAGCTGTTTTTTAGAGATGAGGTCTCGCTCTGGCTCAGGCTGGTCTCAAACCTCTGAGCTCAGGCAATCCATGTGCCTCAGCCTCCCAAGTGCTGGGATTA
Source organism: Perodicticus potto (assembly GCA_963574655.1). Lineage (NCBI taxonomy): Eukaryota > Metazoa > Chordata > Mammalia > Primates > Lorisidae > Perodicticus > Perodicticus potto. The sequence goes on from CAUYRH010078694.1 coordinate 22,240, forward strand.
CAGGCATGACCTTCCATGCCCAGCTAAGTTTTAACTTTTTGTAGAGATAGGTTCTCATCATGTTGCTGAGGATGGCCTTGAACTCACAGCCTCAAACGATTATCCTGCCTCAGTTTCCCAAAGTGCTGGGATTGCAGGCATCAGCTACTGTGCCTGGCCTGGAATTCTAAAGCAAACTTTGATCTTTCCATTTTTCTCTTCCCCCTCAAACCTTTTATTCCATGGGAACTATCTTTCTTTGATTCTGCTTCTTCAACTATTTCCTCTGGTCTTCCAAACTAAGGGATTCTCTAGGGATCTGGAACATATAAAGGCTCAAGTAAGAATCACAGCACCTCAGGATTAGAAGGGATTCCAACTGTTTTTTTCCTTTTTTGAGATAGTTTCACTTTGTCGCCCTCGGTAGAGTGCCATGGCATCATAGCTCACCACAATCGCAAACTCTGGGACTCAAGTGATCCTCTTGCCTCAGCCTCCCGAGTAGGTGGGACTATAGGTGCCCGTCACAACGCCTGGTTATTTTTTTATAACTAGGGGGGTTATTTTATTTTATTTTTTTTGGCCGTGGCTGGGTTCGAACCCGCCACGTCTGGCATATGGGGCTGGCGCCTTACTCCTTTGAGCCACAAGCGCCACCCAGGGTGGTTATTTTTTTATAACCAGAGTTATATAACTCTGGGTGGTCGCCAACCTATGAGCTCAGGTGACCCATTGGCCTCGACCTCCCAGAGTGCTGGTATTATAGGTGTGAGCCATCACACCTGGCAGATTCCAACATTTTAATCCTCTCAACGATATCTCTACTAAGCAGCCTACACATAATTCAATACACTTTGTGAGAGCTTCTGCCCAGTAATTCTACTTCTACCTTTGGGCCATAGAGAATTTAACTCTTATTTTATAAAAACAAAACAAAACAAAACAAAAAAACTTCAGAGGCAGTGCCTGTGGCTCAGTGAGTAGGGCGCCAGCCCCATATACCGAGGGTGGTAGGTTCAAACCTGGCCCCAGCCAAATTGCAACAAAAAAATAGCTGGGCGTTGTGGTGGGCATCTATAGTCCCAGCTACTCATGAGGCTGAGGTAAGAGAATTGCCTAAGCTCAAGAGCTGGAGGTTGCTGTGAGCTGTGATGCCATGGCACTCTCCCAAAAGGTAACAAAGTGAGACTCAGTGTCAAAAAAAAAAAACAAAAAAACTTAAGGTATTTAAAAACTGCAGTTTTGGGCAGCACCTATGGCTCATCAATAGGGTGCTGGCCCCATATACCGAAGGTGGCGGGTTCAAACCCGGCCTCGGTTGAACTACAAAACAAAAAATAGCCGGGCGTTGTGGTGGGTGCCTGTAGTCCCAGGTACTTGGGAGGCTGAGGCAAGAGAATGCCCAAGCCCAGGAGTTGGAGGTTGCTGTGATCTGTGTGACGCCACGGCACTCTACCGAGGGCGATAAAGTGAGACTCTGTCTCTAAAAAAAACAACAACAATAACAAAAGAAAAACAACTGCAGTTTTGTTCATGCTAAATCTCTCTCTCTTTTTTTTTTGGAGACAGAGTCTCGCTTTTTCATCCTTGGTAGAGACATAGCTCTCACAGCAACCTCAAACTCTTGGACTCAAGTGATTTCTTGCCTCAGCCTCCTGAGTAGCTGGGACTATAAGCACCCGTCACAACGCCTGGCTATTATTAGAGATGAGGTCTGGCTCAGGCTGGTCTCAAACCTGTGAGTTCAGGCAATCCACCCTCCTCACTGTCCCAGTGTGCTAGGATTACAGGCGTGAGCCACCTTTCGTGGCCCAGGTTGATCTCCTTTGAAAGACATTAAGAACATGCTTTAAACAGTAATAGAAAGCTATTAGAAAGTAAGACTGCATATACTGAAGCAAAGAAGTGTGCAAATTCAACAGATTTTTGTTGACTAGCTAACTGAATAAAGATAGCCCAGGTGAGAAGTCTGATAAGCTCAGCAAAGAATAGTATTTAATAACAAGAGAAGTTATTAATAAAATCTGAACTTCACAATCTTCGAACACCTTCAACATATTCATAACAGAAATGATTCCCTAAAAACAGATTATTTAAATAATGCTCCACTGGAAGGGGAAGAGGACTGGTTTTGGTGAAGAGACTTGTGCTGATCCATAATCTGGAACCCCCAGAGACCTCGATGGCTGACTAGGATTAGTGAGTACCATCTGGGTCTACAGAACCAAGCCAGTGATTTTGTGCTTTAATCAATTAAGCAAGTTACTCCAAGGTACGATGAAAATAGCGTAGGTCTGAGTACCACCAGTTTTTTTGCACATGTCCCATTCTTGCCTTTTTCTCATCCTCATCTGCAGCTTTCTTGAATTCATGTTCAAAGGAGCTAGCCAGTTCATTGAAGAGCCCCACCTCCTCGCAGTTCTTCAGGAATCTGGTAGGAGTAGGAGTCTGATCTGCAGATGCAAGAAAGGGAAACTCTTTTAGTTTTGACCTGAAATTAAAACCTCAGAGAATGCATTTTTATTCTTCTATTTGGAGACAGAGCGTTTCTGTGTTAAGGCAAATTTGTTTTTATGGAGCTCTAGGAGGTGAAGGCTGGTACTAAAGCCACCAGAGGGTGTCTGTGCTGTGCTGTGCTGCCTCAAAGCCAGCAGGAGGAAGACAGAACAAACTTTTTGTTATGTGACTATCTATGTGCCCACCATTCTCAAGGCTGGTTTTACCTCTTTTACCCCTAAACAAAACAAAATCACCCACACAGGTGCAGTTTTGTGAAACCTCCACAGTTGAAAATGAATGATTTTTTTTTTTTATAATATAAGATTTTATTAATAGTGTGAAAGCATCAGTGATAACTGTTTAAACATTAAACTTTTAAACAGCTATGTCTTGGCTTTAATATCGTGCATATTGGCCTCTATGGCACTGCAAATAAACACAAGAAAATATTTCCCATTTTCATGTACAGGTATTCATATAACACCATTTTACAAGTTATCATGGACAAGATAAACTTTGTGATAATATTCATTTGGACAACTATAATTAAATGAATATTAAATCAAGAAATAGCCTATGTTTGGGGCAGCACCTGTGGCTCATTGAGTAGGGCGCCGGCCCCATATACCGAAGGTGGCGGATTCAGGCTCAGCCTCTGCTGAACTGCAAAACAGAAGAATAGCTGGGAGTTGTGGTGGGCGCCCAGCTACTTGGGAGGCTGAGGCAAGCGAATTGCCTAAGCCCAGAGTTGGAGGTTGCTGTGAGCTGTGTGATGCCACAGTACTCTACCGAGGGCCATAAAGTGAGATTGTCTCTACAAAAAAAAAAAAGAAATAGCCTATGTTCAATATAGCCCAGACAATATTGTTATTATCTAAATAACAATAATATTTAATATTATTTATAACATAATTCCTTATTTTCTTTAAATGGGCATCTTTTGTATACGTGGGAGCTCAAATGAAAGCTGAGGAATGCATTCTTTGACCATAATAACAAAATTCACACACAAGAGGGTGTCTGCTTCCTTCTCTAGAAGAAGCAATACATTTTCTCATAATCTCTCTCTCCAGGCATCCTTTCCCATATTAGCAATGAAAATGCTTACAGCACCAACCCCAAAATTCTATCTTCAAGGTAAAGTTATCAAGTTAAAAAAGAGTGGTTCATTATATAAAAAGTCAATTTCTAGCAACACTATTGCTAAAAATGACATTAATTAAACTTCTTAGCATCCATTAACTGTATGTTTTCCGTGAGTTTTCTATTATATGTAGATTTATTTCCCTTAAGAAGTAAAGTGAAGTTTGAATAGTAGTCTGTGGTGTGATGACATCAGCAACCGCAAGTTCTTGTCTGTCAACAAGCCCCAATTCTTTCAAAGTCTTGGAGAGATTTGGCCTTGTTCGTTCTTCAATAGAGGTTACCGACTGTAAATAAAGTGTTCTATTTTTTCCCTCTAATGTGGCTGTGATGGCTGGAGATTTCATTTGCAGAGAAGCACTATTGGTTAGATAATCCAAAAACTCCTGTAGTTTAGCTGATGGAGAAAACTGAATATTTTGAGGAAGCTGGCTACAAGCTGGGCAGTTATCCTTTCTTTCTGCTTCAAATGTGTATGTGTACAGCCCATCTACATCATTGAATACCAAGTAATTATTATGGGGAACGTATGCACTTGTGGCTATTTTAAAAGCCTCAGTGGCACACACAGCTGCAATGACTGCATTTGTAGAAGCTACTGCAGGAATGATGCGTTTTACTACCCCTTGACTGAGCCTATACGCAACACCCCTAATACTAAACTGTGATGCTCTCTCTAGAGATTTTTGGAAAATCCATTGAATACGTTCAGGATCATCTCCATCTAATGGAACCCCTTCTCCAAAAGGTTGCTCCTTAGGCCACTGCAACATCCTTACATACTTGATACAGTGTTCAGGTAGCCTGGGCATAGATGCAATGGTGCACATGGGAAAAATGATCTGTGGTGGATAAAGTTCCAGTGTATACTCAATATAAGCAGTCATTACAGGCAGAATTACCCTTGCATTTCCTTTAAAACCTTCTGTCCCACCATCTATCAAAGGAACAATGGATCTTGGATCTAACACACCATCTTCATAATTTAGAAGAGATATCAATCAGCATGCCATTTATCCATCTTCTGGCTATGATAGAGTCTAGTCCACATACAATAATATGAAATTGTTGGTAGAAAGTATCATTAAAATCCTGAATCTTGTTGAAATGTGGAACTACATTGCAGTTAGGACCTTTGTCATTTAGAAATTCTGCAGCAACTTCAGCCTTAGGTCTTCCAACATCTTTAGGCCTAAATAAAAATTGCCTATTTAGTTTGGAAACATCTATAGTGTCCATGTCTATAACATGAATCTGTCAAAAACCAGACAATGCCAGGTTTTTCAGGAGCTCACATCCTAAGCCACCAGCTTCAATGACTAGAACTTTACACGTATCTAACAAGAACTGGAGAGATTCAGTGCTGGGTTCGAAATCAGGATGTGTGAAGGGTCCAGATCGCTCGAGGAACTTCTTTACATGGTTCCAGTGACCTTTCCAGTCTCCAGTGTCCCCACACCCACCATCAACAGCCATTTTCTCAGCCAGCAGCTCCTCTATTCTCCTTCTTTTCTTCTCCGACTCCTCGCCATCCGCCATATTGTTCTACGCCTCTTCCTTTCTTTTTTTTTTTTTGTTTCAGCTTGTCTGGGGCCGAGTTTGAACCCGCCACCCTCAGTATATGGGGCTGGCGCCCTACTCACTGAGCCACAGGCACCGCCCAAATTACTGTTTGACATAGAGGATTTGTTGTTCTTTCCTTGAAAGAAATGTGTTCTAAAATGTGGTGCACAGAACTCATAAGGTGGATGTAGGGTCCCACAGTTCATCCCACTTTTGTTCTGACCAAGGAACAGGGTGCCTTGATCACTCTGTGACCCAACCAGCTGCATATTTTACCCTGTGGGCTTGAATGCAATCTGGAGTCTTGAACATTCTCAGGGACTACAATGGTGTTTAGGCTGTTCCTCAAAATACTAAAACTAGCTCTGGGCCCAGAACAGATTCTTTAAACTTTCCCACAAAACTCCATAACCTTACACCTTTGGCGTGGACATGCATAGCTCGACACATCCTTTGTTAGCTATCTGTTGTGACAATGCTGCAGTCCACTCTGTAAGTTCTCCTAATAAATGCTTTGGGATTGCCCTGGTGTTTAATGGTTCTGTGAAATCCCAACCAGCCCCATCTGTAGATGATTTGGGGTACTCCTTTATGAGAACTCTGCTTCCACATTGGGGGAATTTCTAGCTTTAGATTTTGGCTGGACAAAACAGTGTCCCAGATGAAATTGCTGATATAGAAAAACATTTACAAAATTCTCCCATAATCATATGGTTATTTTAATATGTTACAAAAATTACAATGAATAATAAACCCATTTTCTTTTCTTTTTTTTTTTTTTTTAGTTTCAGAACTGATTTTATTTGGATAACTGACTGAAGGAGTCTCATCTGTAACCAAGATGGAATTCACAGTAAGTTGTTACATTCACACTTAAAAAATATATCTCTATGTACAGGAATTTTCAAATAGATGTAAACATATGTGCATATTACTTTCCTAGTAAATTTTTCTCCTTCTCCCTGGAGGGAAAAAAAAGCCATCCAACAAGGCAACCCCTTCAAAATAATTTTAATACAAAGGATGCAAACATTTATAAATAAAAAACGTGGTTCATCTGACCCTTCTG
>CAUYRH010078695.1:0-11210 GCA_963574655.1 Perodicticus potto
TATACATGTACCACAATTTATTAATCCAATCGTGGGTCGATGGGCACTTGGGCTTCTTCCATGACTTAGCAATTATAAATTGGGCTGCAATAAACATTCTGGTACAGATGTCTTTGCTATAATGTGATTTTTGGTCTTCTGGGTATATACCTAGTAAAGGAATTATAGGGTCGAATGGAAGGTCTATTTTTAGATCTCTAAGTACTAGTCTTCAGGAGATGACTTTAATAGTTTTGCTTGTTTTAACATCTTTGAATTTTAAAATACAAACAAAATATCAAACTCATGACACAATATCCTCTTATAAAGTCTAAGGAAAATCATGACTTATTTTGAAAGCAGAATATTAAGTAACTACTGATGGGTTTCGAGACACGCTGTCCCCAAATATGGCACCTTGACGATTCAGGAAACAGCAGATGCAGGAAGTTCACTCTCAGACCTTCTCCTGCCCTTGTCCCCAACGCAGGTTGGAGGACTTTCCTCTGAGAGGAACTTTATCTAACAAATGCAATCAGTGTAACCTAATTCTTTGTACTCTCAGTGAATCCTAAACAATTAAAAAAAAAAAAAGAAGAAGACTCTCCTTTGAGAGGCGCCCTCCCCATGCCCTCCCCACCTCTCTGTCTGTGGAGTGAACAAGAGGCAGGGCTGGCCACAGGGAAGAGAGTTATTCATCCTCCAATGCTTGCTTGTATTTTAAAGGAGAAATACAAAGGGGAAAGGAATGGGCTCGTATCTCTGAGGATGCAGAGTCGCAGAGAAGCATCTGAACACACAGACCTTGCCAAGTCCCCCTCCTCTGCTTATTATCATTCGATCATACCCTTCTGTCAGCCGCTCACACTTTTCCACGACTATCCACACCTCATCAAACCTAAGCAAAAAAATACACGGCTTTGCCTTTCTCTTGGGGTCTCCACTTCTGAGAGCTCCTGTTGTCACATAAAACTTTGTATGATTTTTGGTCTTGTTAATTTGTCTTTTGTTATGGGGCTTCAGCCTTGAACGTAGTAATGGGTGAGAAATGAAATCTTTTGTCCACTCTAGTTCAGGTTATCTGAAATGAAGTATAGTGTTCAGAATGCGACCAGCTAAACTGGGGGCAAACTGGGTCAAGGGCAAAGTCAGATTGACTGGCCAGTGAAGAGTGAGATGAGGAGAAAGCAGGGACACGGAGAGTGAGAGACCTTCGGTTCAACGACATCGAAGCGAGTGCCGAGGCTGGGCCAAGAGCATCCCAGGATGCGGCAGCATAAGACCGTGGCTCACCCTGCTGTCCCGGCGCCGCCAGAGAAATGACACCGACTGAATGTGCTATCCAGACTGGTGGGAAACCTGTGACAAAGGGGTGTCAGGAGAGACAGCTGACTTCTTCCAGAGGGGACAGGAAAGATGCAGAGGCAGAGACATCTCTGGGCCATGAGGATCCTTAAAAAGAGTTTTTCCTCTGGAGGCTGTCAAATAATTGTGACCCCTGCCCCCCAAATTGTTATGTTGAAGTCCTAACCACCAGTACTTCAGCATGTTTGAGATAAGGTCTTTACAGCAATAATTAAGTTTATATGGGGTCATTGTGCTCTTATAAGAAGAGGTCGGGGCACATGCACGCATGAAGGGGGGACCCTGTGAACACCTGGGGAGAAGGTGGACACCTGCCAGCTGAGGAGGGAAATCTCAGAAGAAACCAAGCCTACAGACGCCGGGATCTTGACCGTCCTCTGGCCTCCTGAGCTGAGATAATACATTCCTATAATTTGAGGCAAACAGTCTGTGACTTTGTTTTTGGGGCAGCCCTAGCAAACTAATGGAGGAACCTAAGTGAGTTTTTGTCCTTTGCAATGAAAAGAGCCCAACTGACCTTGGGAGCAAATAAGCTTGAGTTTGGGAAGGGAGGTGCTGGCTGGGCCTGGGGACTCACTGGGGCTGCTTTGTGTCTGCGCAGCTTCATCGCTCCTCCACACACAACTGGAAATCTGCAGCAGCCACCAGCCGTCCCTCCTGCCTGGGGAGCAAGCTGGTAAAGAGAGCCCCACCCCTGCCAGGTTATGGGCTCCCTGATGTTCTAACCTTGGATCAGTTATAACAGTTCTGCAGGAAGGATGGGAGTTTATTGCTTGGAAGAGAAACCCTGGGAAACCAGCCTTTCTGCTTCTGAGGACAGTGGGGGCAGTGGGTGGAGGGAGATTCTCCAGCCATGACTCATGCTAGGTTTCATGGGGAAAGGAAGCTAAGAGAGTCATAATGACCATACTGGAAAGCAGTTAAGCCCATTTTCATTGCAGCGTTGCACAGAATTAAAAACTACATGATTTGATCCTATTTGCAACTGCAGCTCCCATGAACTAATACACAAGCGAAGTGGGCAGGGAGAACTCTGGGCCCTGTTTCAGGCTGGGCTCTGGGCCTGCATCCAGGGTGCTTTCTACCTCAGCAGAAAAGGCCTCGCCCTTCCATTGTGTCCCAATTTCTCTGACCCCTTGAAATGTTACATGCATCTGCCCCTAGGGCAAGGACACCATCAGAGCTGGCCTGTGCCCATGAGAAAAGAATAGGCAGGTTGCTCAGCTGGCCTCAGAGATTTTGAGAATGAAACTCACTTGTCCTGGTGAGAAAACCCCCAGGCTGTCGGAAAGATGAAGAATTTGTAACCATGGCTAGAGTTGACTAGTTTTTCCATTCCCAGTGTTTCTGGGCCTGAGCAAACACTTCCAGCAGCTAAAAGACGGAGACAGGCATCCTTGGAAAAGTCCTGGAGAAGTGGGGGGCCCAGCAGGGAGAAAAACAGGCTCTTTCATAGAGGACAGGAGATTGACAGGTGCGATGCGGGGGTCTGAGTCTGGCCATGCTTGTGCCACACACCAAGAACCAGAAGCTGAAAGAAGCGCTTCTCTCATCAGCTAGTGCCAGCGCTCCGGGCACCGGGCATTTAGTATTTTCAAGCCAGCTACTTGGCACTACAGCACTTCCACCTGTCTGCTGCCATTTATTGAGCACCAAGTGTTTACAAGCTGCAATACTAGCCACAGAGGAAAGCTTCAAAAATAGGAGCAGATTATTCTCTGTCTTTGATCTTGGTCTGATGAGCACAGGATTTGACCTCCCTACTTCTCTTTCTGTGGAGTAAACAAGAGGCAGGGATGGTCACGGGAGAGAGAGTTCTTCATTCATCCACCCCTGTTAGCTATCCTGGAGTTTATCCAGGCCCTATTTGTTTTGTGTTAATCTGGCTTCCAAAGGCAACCAACCACTATTTGCTTTGTGCCTTGGCAGAGGGACTCAGAGCAACCCAGGTGGAGTTCACGCCTACAAGGAGAGTTTCCACCTACCTGAGACCGGCATTGTGGATGGGGCACGGGAGGAGAACCAAGAGAGGTCATTTGCTCGCTCCCATCCTCCAGCCACCCTTAGGTGACAGTCATTCTTGCTCCTCTATGAGGCCAAAAGGAGAAAATACTTTTAGAAATGAGCACATTGAAAGAGACCATATTCTCTCAGCAGCCTCCACGCCCCCACCCCATCCTAGAGGGGGAAGGAAACTCTGAAAAGCTAAAAGAGCTGGTTTTCCCACCCTAAAACAGTCTCGGTAATAACAACCATAACAACTTACTGAATTCTATACTGATATATATAAGCACTATATGTGAAGCACTGTATGGGTTTTGTTTCAACCTTCGCAAAAATTCTGCAATACAAGTGCAGAATTGCAAATTTCCCATTTTACAAGTGTGAAAATACAGACAACAACCGTAGCTGCCATGAAGGCCAGTCTCACGACCAAGGTTTCCACCCTGCCTTGAAATTGCTCAGTGTCTCCATAATCAGTGGCTACAGCTCTTTCAATTTCAAGAATCATAAATTTGAAGGGCATCTGACAAAAGTTGAGCAGCTATAAATAAATGCTTGTGTACATTTCTCTTGAGCAAGACCCAGCAGGCAGCAAGGAGCCACATTTCCTCTACCTGGAATGCTTTTCTCATTCGGGACACAGTCAGCAGCAGGCTGGTTCCTTGAATCCTGCTGTGTCGGGCAACTTATTCTGGGAACCGCAGAGCAGAACATGGCCAAAAATAGCAACATGAGTTTTGCATATTTCACTCTGATGCTAGTGCTTTGAACCTTTCCGCTGGGGGCTGGAATGGCTGCTGTGATTTATCAAACTTTATTGACACTTGATGTGTTTCAAATTGACTTAAAATGCCAGGTACCTCAAAGGTGACAGCTACCTTCAGAAAAGCACTTGCTTTGGAGCCTAATATTTTATGCACTTTAACCTCCATGATAGGCACTTAGGACTAATACGCTCTATTAAGGCATGGGCCGTGCTCAGCCATGAGTTTTGAATTCCTGTTTTGAAAGTGAAGACAACTAATTAAGGAGATTCAATAAGATCTTAGTTAGCAACAGATCCATAGGTCAATTTCTGACTCTGATGGTCTGGGCCAAGGCTGGGTTCTGGTGAGCAGCCACCTGCTGGAGGATGAAGCTGAGCTGCAGAGGCACATAAGATCCAAGGGGGGGGGGATGGAAGGCAGAAGCTGAAAAAAACACCACCTCTCCTGTTTCCTCTGCCTCAGCTTTCTCTATCCATCTCCATCTCTCCTGCTGTCTGACAGGCCACCATTAGGAATTGAATGGTCAATTCACCCTTGAATTCACGCAGCACTGCCCAAACGACCATCACAGGTCAGCAGCAAAACAAACCAATTATATTCCATTTTAAAAACCATACTTTAGACAGGCATGGTGGCTCACACTTATAATCCTAACCCTCTGGAAGGCCAAGGCAGGTGGATCGCCTGAGCTCAGAAGTTCAAGACCAGCCTGAGCAAGAGTGAGACCTGTCTCAATTAAAAATAAAAAAACCATCCTTTATTCTGAAATTCTACCCTTTCCATTATTTTATTGTTGGAATTGCAATATGCTTTCTTGTAGAAAGTGTCGGCAACATCAGATGGGAATGTATTTTCTTTTTAATGTTCTCCCATAGCAAAATTAAAAGTTAGCACTTTGTCAGGGGTTACCAAAATTTAGGGAAATTTTACTGGCCTGGGAGCCTCTGCATTAAAACATCCTTCTCAGAAAGCCTGCAGTTTTGGATGTGGACACCGCCTGGGAAGCCCACAACAGTCCAGTGAGGATGAGGAGCTTGCTGGCTCCTTCTACCCTGAAAGGTGAGGCCAATGAGCACAGGGAGAGCAAGCCCTGGATAATACTCCAGACTGGGAGGGGAGTCAGGCAAAGCCACGTCGAGTTTACTTTTATCATTCTGCAAAAGCTCCTCCTACCTGCTGCTTCGTCAATGAGGAAAAAACCAAAAAAGGTGAAAATAAATCCCTCCAGGGAAGAGAAGGGGAACTGGAAAGATAACCATGTGGCAGGGAAGTTTTATCATGGATGACTACTGCCCTTCAGACAAGGTGGGTTGTTATCCGGGCATCTCTTATCAGGGTTCTCTATCTCTCCAAAGCCCTGAATAAGAGGAAATTGCCTCAAGATGAAACAAGAACAGGTCGAACTAGTCCTTGCTATTCCCACACCTTTTCCATCTTTTGAGGCCCAAATTAAACTTCGTCCTGACACCTACCTGTCCCTTCTCGGGCTGTCAGGCCCCAGGGTTCCTCCCTCTGAGCACCCACATTACTAGTGAGTACTTTTCCTGAAGTATTTTCAAACATACATTTTCTTCTAATTATGAAACATAAAATTAAAAACAGAAACTGAAAAAACAATAACAATAACTTAAGCAAAGCCTACTGTGTGCCTGGCCCTCTTCTAAACAGATGACAGATATTATCCTGCTAATTCCCTCAACAGCCCAGGTCTCAGCAGTCCAGGGGGCTCCCCCCTTTCATAGCTGGAACTGGGTCCCCTCAATCACGGGACCACTAGTGTCTGACACTGTCCTGGCGTCAGTCAAGGCCTAGAAAAAGCATTTCAAGTTTATAAGAAAGACAACAGTTTGATTTGGATTATTTTAGGTGTTGTCAGATTTAGGAAACGAGGCTGGTCACATGATGTTTGAGTGCTTTCTCCGGCTTTTTAACCGAGGGAATTAGTAACTGACTTGCGCATTCTACAGGCATTAGGTGTTAGTACTGATTGCAGACTGGCTGCTATGGGCAGGTGAGTAATACTAACCTACCATGGAAGTTCTGAAGGTATGCAGTATATACAAAATTAGTGTATGCTCATGCGTCCCAAAAGGATTAGCAAGTTAATAAGTTATGCCTGTGGCAATGCTTCTATTTTGAAGCTAAACAGCTTACTTAGTTACTTAACTTTTGGCTTTGCTAATAGCTGTTAGCACAGAAAATTGGGATTTGATGAAGCAAGAAAAATAATAAACCATACTGATGTTATTTTTCTGAACAACTGCTTTTTTAAAACACACTTTTTCTGGGAAGGCAAAATGGAGTTGGAGGAGGTCCAGAGAAATGCACTAATGTAGTCAAGAAAAAGAAATGGCTCCTACGCGGCCAAAAATGTCTCTGTCTCTCTCTCTTTTTTGTTTTTTTGTTTCCTAGAAAGAGAAAAAATTAGAGAAAAATTAAAGAGAAAAGAGCTATAAAGCTATAAAATTGTGAAAGATGTAAAAAATATTAAAATGGAGAGATGGTTCCAAATTCCTTTCTACCTTGGAGATCAGGTCAACTTAGATAATTAAAAAAAATACTGTTTATATATTGGTTAGGAGGATTGAAAAGAAGTAATGCTTCTTAATCTGCAATAACCAGAAGCTGATGATGCGTTTAGGGAAATCATAATAGAGAGAAGGAGGCAAGATGGCCGACTGGAGCCAGCTTTCCACAGAGGCACCCATCTAGAAGGAGACTTAAAGGACAGAAGTTTAGCAAGTAAGCTGATGATTGGAGCTGAGCCAAGAGAAAAGATTGAGGAACACACATCAACCCTGCTGAGGCAAGCTACGACAAACAATAGGTACAAAATCCATTGCCAAGCAGACGGGAGTCCCCTCCCCCATGAGAACAGGTCGCAGTATACTCTATACAAATAAGCAAGTGGAGTTCAGATCCCCTCCTATTTTATCCCATGGGAGAGACCCTCTAAAAACCGGAACTCCTTCTCTAGAGAGACCTAACCAATGTACCATGGCACTCTCCCGCCAGGCATAAAACTGTATTAAACTGTATATATTCTATATCTGCAATTCTGAACTCCCAGCACTCCCTTCCACTCTCACCCTGAGGTCTGGAAGCCTGTCCCCTATGGAGTCCAAATGCTTGGGCATTTTCTCAAGAGGTGTGGACAGGGCATGGGCAGTTGCTGGTCTGTGCTGATTCTGTGGCATGGGAGTAAGGAGAAGATGGTGAACTTCTTCCCTAATGGCTGAGGGAACCCTACAGGAGAAGGAGAGGTTGTGTCCCACGGCACAGAGCAGCAGCGGGGGCAAGAACAATAGGGCTCACACCCCTGGGGATATTTTGAAGAGACACTCCCTGATTTTCTGGGCAATCAGAGGAAGCTGGGCATCTTCTCCGGTGGCAGCCACTGGTGGAACAGATCTGTGACAGAAATGCAGGCCCCATGAGTAAAGGGTATGTCTGAAGCAGTACTGGCCTGGGCTGGGTGCAGTGGGACTCGTGTGCAGAGATGGCATACTCCCAGGGCAGAGCTGAGCCAGGACTGCTTTAGTGAGGCTAAGATGCACCCAGCCCTCAGGAGATCATAGCTGAGACAAAGGCAGGCAGGAAGAAGCAGAAACTGAAAGCTGAGTGAGACTTCTAACTGTGCCCGCCATAACACAGACTACAGCTGACACAGATACGCCAACTCCGGGCAGCAGCACAGACCGAGGCTGAGTGGCAGTTTCTGTGAACTCAAATAGCATCTGATCTGCAAGGGAATATAGCTGGGACAGAAACAAATTCAGCAAAATTGTTCTGTTCTATCAGCAACATCAGTCGAGATGGGGCTGGAACTGAGTGAACTGTCCCAGCCTCCATTAAGCACCCAAGGTTGTCAGGCCCTCAGCTCCCCCTATCGAATGGTGGCAGAGTGTGGAGGCATGGCTGAGGAGATATAGATCTCTCTGTGACTCAAGCAGGCACAAACCCCTGGAGAATCTGCTCATTGGAAGGGACTGGGTCACAGCCCTGCAGGGGTTCCAGTGACTGAGTATGACAGAGGTGCAAGGTGGGGAAGGAAGCATCAACCTTCCCAAACTAATTCATTTGCTGGATGGGTGCTTCTGACCTCATAGAGCACTGGAGCGAGTCAAACTTGAGCTGCCAGCAGATCCCTGCTATGTAGTTGCTGAAGAACTTTTGAACTCTCCCACCTGAGACTGGTGCTGACTGGGACAATTGATTTGGACCTCTTGAACTGGGCCAATCACCTGAGGACTATCCAAAGTAGTACCCTGGGTGTGTGGTTGTGGGAAGGTATGATTTTCCTTTTCCAGTTGTTGCCTGTGGTGGGCAGGGTGACTTAATTGCTGGTATTTCTCCACAGCTGAGACTTCAACCCTGAGTAACTGATTCACTAGGATAGGACAGAGACCAGCTGAACATAAGACAGAGCCACTTAGCCCCAGCAGACCAAGTAAATCCCCAGTGTCTTAGGCCTTAGCGCTGTATGGGTCCTTTGCAAAGCTTAGGGGGAAAAGGTACAGACCGGTCCCAGCTCAGTAGAAAAGGGCTTGTTAATCACTTCTCCAGGTGTTCCCCAACCCAACTTCACCTTAGCTGCTCATCTAGCCAAATGGTGTAAAATAACATGGGGCAGAATCAGCGGAAAAACTCCAGTGACATGAATAACCGTAGTAGATCAACTCCCCCAAGGAACGATATGATGGACACAACTGAAGATCCCATTAATAAACAAATGGCTGAGATGTCAGAAATCGAATTCAGAATCTGGATTGCAAATAAGATTAAAAGAATGGAGGTAAAGTTGGAATTAGAAATTCAAGGTACATTTCAAAAGTTGTCTCAAGAATTCAATGAAATCAAAGACAAAATTACTAAAGATTTTGACACATTGAGGCAAGAATTTGCAGCCCTCAAAGATCTGAGACATACAGTAGAATCCCTCAGTAACATAATGAAACAAGCAGAAGAAAGGATTTCTGACATTGAAGACAAAGGTTTTGAACGCTCCCAAACTTTCAAAGAGAAAGAGAAATGGAGAGCAAAAACAGATCATTCTCTCAGAGAGCTCTGAGATAATTTGAAGAAAACTAATATTCACCTTATAGGAATCCCTGAAGGCAATGAAGTTGCTTCACAAGGGACAGATGCTCTTCTTCATGAGATTATGAAGGAGACCTTTCCAGACATGCCAAGTATTCTGAAATTCAGATAGCAGACAGTTTCAGAACCCAGCATGACTCAACCCAAATAAGACGTCTCCTAGGCACATTATAATTAACTTCACCAAAGTTAAAATGAAGGAGAAAATTCTGAAAGCAGCCAGATGGAAGAAAGCCATAACATACAAGGGGAAGAATATTAGAATGACTGCAGATCTCTCTGCTGAAACCTTTCAAGCTAGAAGAGGGTGGTCATCGACTTTTTTTTTTTTAATTATTAAATCATAGCTGTGTACATTAATGCAATCATGGGGTACAGTGTATTGGTTTCATATACAATCTGAAATGTTTTCATCAAACTGGTTAACATAGACTTAATGGCATTTTCTTAGTTATTATGTAAAGACCTTTATATTCTGCATTCAGTAAGTTTCGCCTATACGACTTTTAATCTCCTAAAACAAAATAACTTTCAACTCAGGATCCTGTATTCAGCTAAACTGAGTTTCATATATGATGGAGAAATTAAATACTTTAATGATATTCACATGTTGAAGAAATTTGCCATAACTAAACCAGTTCTCCAGGATATTCTCAGACCTAACCTCCATAATGACCAGTGCAATTCTCCACCACAAAAGTTACTCAGAAACTTTCCATCAAATTGACACTTCCACAATGGCGAAAGGATTAAAAATGTCCACTGGACTTTTGAAAAATGCAATACCAGGCTTATCAATATTTACAATTAATGTAAATGGCTTAAATTGTCCTCTAAAGAGGCACAGGTTGGCTGACTGGATACAAAAACTCAGGCCAGATATCTGCTGCCTGCAAGAATTTCATCTTACCTTAAAAGATAAATATAGCTCAGGGTAAAGGGATGGTCATCTATATTTCAGGCAAATGAAAAGCAGAAAAAAATCCGATGTTGCAATTTTATTTACAGATACAATAGGCTTTAAACTAACAAAAGTAAGTTTAAAAAGTAAGGAAAGATAAGGATGGTCACTTCATATTTGTTAAGGGTAACACTCAACATGATGAGATTTCAATTATTAACACTTATGCACCCAACCAGAACATCCTTCAATTTATAAGAGAGACTCTAACAGACATGAGCAACTCAACGTGATGAGATTTCATTTATTAACATTTATGCACCCAACCAGAATATTCCTCAATTTATAAGAGACTCTAACAGACATGAGCAACTTGATTTTCTCCAGCACAATAATAGTCGGAGATTTTAACACACCTTTTGCAGTGTTGGATAGATCCTCCAAAAAGAAGCTAAGCAAAGAAATTTTAGACTTAAACTTAACCATTCAACATTTGGATTTAACAGACATCTACAGAACATTTCATCCTAACAAAACTGAACACACATTCTTCTCATCAGCCCATGGATCATCCTTCAAAATTGGTGATATCTTAGGTAACGAATTTAACCTCAGCAAATTTAAAAGGATAGAAATTATTCCTTGCATCTTCTCAGACCATTGTGGAAACAAAGTGGAACTCCATAACAACAGGAATCTACATACTCATACAAAAACATGGAAACTAAATAACCTTATGCTGAATGATAGCTGGGTTATAGATGAGATTAAGATGGAAATTACCAAATTTTTGGAACAAAACGACAATGAAGACACAAATTATCAGAACCTGTGGGATACTGCAAATGCAGTCCTAAGAGGGAAATTTAAGTGCTGCAAACCTTCCTCAAGAGAATGGAAAGAGAGGAAGTTAACAACTTAATGGGACATCTCAAGCAACTGGAAAAGGAAGAACATTCCAATCCTAAACCCAGCAGAAGAAAAGAAATAACCAAAATTAGAGCAGAATTAAATGAAATTGAAAATATGAGAATCATACAACAGATCAATAAATCAAAAAGTTGGTTTTTTGAAAAGGTCAATAAAATAGATAA
>CAUYRH010078701.1:0-26286 GCA_963574655.1 Perodicticus potto
TTTTTTTTGAGACAGAGCCTCAAGCTGTCACCCTGGATAGAGTGCTGTAGCATCACAGCTCACAGCAACCTCCAATTCCTGGGCTTAAGCGAGTCTCCTGCCTCTGCCTCCCAAGTAGCTGGGACTACAGGCGCCCGCCACAACGCCCAGCCATTTTTTGATTGCAGCCATCATTGTTGTTTGGTGGGCCCAGGCTGGATTTGAACCCACCAGCTCAGGTGTACGTGGCTGGCGCCTTAGCCTGTTGAGCCACAGGCATTGAGCCTATTTAGTTTCTAAATAATAAAATGTGTAAAGGCTGCAAACTTAAGTGTACAACTCAGTGTGTTACCTCTTTCCAGATCAAATGGAGAACATTTTCAGCACCTAAGAGGTGTTTCTTCTTTTCAGTTAATCTCTTCCAGAGGTAACCACTTAATCTTACTTCTACTACCATTGATTAGCTTATTAGCTTTTCGTGGTCTTGAATTTATAACGCACCACTGCTTTTTTACTAAATATTTTCAGAATCTGCATTTTTTCACAAAATATCCAGGTTGGTTGTGTCCACATCTAAATTTGAGAACTGTTTCTGGGGAGCATTCATTCTCACTTTTGTCATGCGTCAATATTAAATGATGCCTGGGTACCACTCCCAGAAATTCTGGATTAATTGGCCTTGAGTGAGTCTGGGGCATCTACATTTTAAAAACTTCTTAGAGGATTCTAATATGCAGCCAAAATTGTAAAACTGTGCCCAGCATCTCCTGCAGTTCTGTTTTGTGCAGCTCCTCCTGTTTCTCTAATTTCTGCTGGGAGAAAACAGTCACTACCTCCCAGAATAAAGAGATCTTGCCTAGTGCAGGCTTTGCATCCTTCCTTCGTTTACTGATTTTCTTACCCTCCACCTCTCCTAGAATCTAAAGGTGATACCCTTAAGATACTTAGTTACTGTCGTCATCATCTCAGAGGACAGTGGTGTGCTGGAGCTGGCTCAGATTCACTAGTGAGGGCAGGTTCTGTGCTTTTCTTTCCAACTATACATTCAATGACAGTATGTCAGTAGCTTGAACTTTCTGCTACTGACATAATGTTGGAGCATTCACACCACAGAAACTGGTGAACATTACCTGTCAGGTTCTGTTTCCTCCCCCACCTCCTCCTAGAATTCTAGCTTGCCATCACACCCTCTCTGTAGATAATACTGCTAAGAGGGAGGGTTTTATGTAGTTAAAGTAGTTGTACAGTGGTGATTTCAGTAGTTCTCTCAAGTTTTCTCTTTTTCTGACTTATTATTTGGCAGTTAATAATGTGTTTAAGTAATATTGGGAATGGATTTAGTCCTTTGGGAGATGGACATGATTAATATGGTTTTTTTTCTATCCAGTTTAGTTGGAAACTCTAAGAACCATATTTCTAATAATCACTGTTGTCTGGTCATACTTAGCCCATCACCCACACTGTTACACTCAGTACACAGAGAAGGTAAAAGAAATCAGTGATAGCTTGTATTACTGCACGCAGGTTTTCCATTGAATCTAGTACTCTCTTGGAGTTGATGAATATATGATTTATTTGATTTCAATGGATCATTAATTTTTCACTAATTATGGAGTGTTTCAATATATTTCATAGACCTTTTGTGTATAAATCTATGAGGCAGCATTGATAAAAGATTCAGTCATCCTCAGTGGTTAAACACAAGACCTGGAGTCATATAGATAGGTGTCTCAATCCTGGCTTTTCTACTCCTAGTTGGGCAGTCATGAGTAAGTTATAAAGTGTCTGCATGTCTGTAAGTTCAAGATTTTCATTTGAAAAATGAGCATTAAAAAGTATCTTATGGTATTGTTGTCTGGTTAATGAAGATAAAATAGGAAAAGCACTAAGCTTCTAACCTAACTCTTAGTAAAGCACTCAGTGTCTTTGATTGGGCCCCCAGAAGAAGACAGACCCCCAAGGCAAAGATTTGGGTGCAAATAGTCTGAGAAGTTTGTTATGAACTGAATCTCTATGTCCCCCCAAAATTTACATGTTTAAATCTTAATCATAATGTGGTAGTTTTAGAAGGGTTTTAGGAGTCCTCAAGAATGGGACTGATGCTCTTACGAAAGACATCCCAGAGTGTCCTCATGTCCTTCTGCCATGTGAAAACACAGTTGGCAATCTGCAACTTGGATAAAAGCTCTCACCAGAACCTGACAATGCTGGCATCCTGAGCACAGACTTCCAGTAAAGTAAATTTATGTTGTCTGTAAGTCATTGGTCTATGCTATTTTGTTATAGCAGCCCAATCTAAGTACAGAGGTGATCCCCAGAAATATTGGTCAGGGAGTAGGAAAGACAAAGAAGGGAAGAAAGCCATTAAAAGGTGTATTATCAAGCACATTTGTACTGTCAGCAATTAGAGCTTAATCCTACTGGGAGGCTCTGAGAAGCAATGTAGAAGATGGATCTCAGGACTATTCTCCTACAAGACAGAGGAAGCTGAGGGGTTACTACACCAGGCCTGGCAGGCACTCCTTTTTAATTACCTGGGACTACGACCTTCCGAGTATATGAGCAGAGCAGGATCTAGGGACCAGAGCATGAAAGAGTTGTAGGTGGTGGCAGTAGCAAGATGGGCTGGCATGCATAGAAATGATTCAGGGTCAAAGGACATAGGCAGGGACTGACATTTATGGTAGTTCAATAAAAATTCAGTGCTAATAGCTGAATATGGGAGAGGTTCTCCTACCAGAAGCTGCTTTACTATCAATTGCTGTGAGAGAGGCAGGGAAGTATATTTAGAGGAGCATTTGTTCATTTCCTAAGTTTCATCCCAGTTCTAATATTCACAAATGTCTCATGACATATTTCTTTCTGTATGCACAAGCATTGCTGCTTGGGGTGAGTTAAAATCACAAGAAATCCTTATGTAGTTTTCCTTTTCATCCCGTAGTGGAAGGATCAGTGCAGTTCTATGATAAAGAGTAAGTTTATTGAGAGGCAGCTCAGTGGAAAGACCACAGGATGAGGAGTGAAGAGACCTTAGTGGAGTCTTGGCTCAGTCACTTACCCTTAAGCTTGGCCTTTGAAAGGAGCAAAATCTCCTGAGTCTCCACTGAGAGGAAAAAGATTCCCGTCTAGTTAATTTGTTGTGGTGAGAGCATGTGGAACAGTGGCTTGAAGAGCAATTGTCTTGGATGCTGAATCTACACGGGAGTCATCAAGTCTTCTATCAGCCATCAGAGCAAAGTACTTCTGGTTGCTTTTGGCAGGATGCCTGGATTCACGGTAGGGCTTTGTGATTACCTCGTGCTTCTCCCATATCCACAGCACTGCAGTAATTCGATCTGCAGAAACAGTGACTCTCTTGAGGCACATTAGACACACTGACATAAATCAACTGGTTCTAAGGATTCTGTTCAGCTCTTGTCTTCAATGGAGAGTGTGGCTGCAACCCCATGTTTTGGTTTCCTCCTAGAAAACAGTGTTGTTATCCGCTTCTGCCGTCCCAGAATATTTCCTTAACTTCTCAAATGTGAAGAAAACTTATCCATAGAAAATACCTATATAATTTCATTCTTCCTTGTTCTCAAATCCAAGGGGTGATCATGTCAAATTTGGGGAGTAAATGGTGACTTTGCCCGCAGTGTTCCTGGTGCTGTATGAATTATCTGTTCACACACAAGGTATTGGTTCTGAATTTCTAAACTAGTTATGACTGGGTAAAGATATAACTGGATAAATACTGGGTAGACTTTGGAATTTCAAGGACTTAATGAATATTATAAACTTTAAAAAGGTCTTTTTCGATTAGATTGTTCAAAATAAATCTTGAAGCCCCACATCATATCAAAGAATTTATAATTCGTATATATTTTAAGGCATTCTAGCAATTAAACAGTCTCAGTGTGATGTAAATATAAATTAGTCTTTCAGATTCTGTATTTTAAATTGCAGTGTAAAATCATACTATGTTTTAAGAATGTCTTATTATTAGAAAAAAATAACTGTGTCTATTTTTAAATAAATTTAGACAAATATAGAGTTAACATCCATGATCCTAAACTTATGTACCTGTGAAGTTAAGTATTTATAGTTAGTACTTCTCAATGAGAAAATTTTAAACTTACCCAAATATCATTTAATATTAGCCTGGCTATAGTATTTTCTAGATTCCATTTTTAGAAAAAATTCTGGTGAAATGGTTGTAAAATAAAAATGATGAAGCAATTAAAATTACTAGAAAATAATTTTCTCGTCGTTTTCTTCTTTAAAAAGATTTTGTTAAAATCAACATTATCTATTACTTTAAGAGAAACATAAACTTCAGAGCATTCAAAAAGATAATGTGGGAAGAATTGTTCTAGGTAACATTCTCATATATAGTTTATTTTATAGATATATTATAGTTTATATAAAGTACATATACTTTTTATGTGTAAACAAAAAACTCATCCAAGTAAATAACAATAGCAGACCATCAGGGATCCTAGCAATAAAGTACACAAATAATAAAGTAAAAGGTATGACCTTCTACAAACCATAAACTCTATCATGGTAAAGGGAATAAGAGTTTGTTTATAATAATTCAGCAAATAATAATTATATTTGAGAAACCAATTCTTTCTTTTTTTATTTCAAATTAATATGAGGACACAAATTTTTAGGTTACACTGTTCTCACTTCTGGAGTAAAGATGCAGTTGTAAAAGAGCCCCTCACCCAGGGGGCGTGTCATACATCCTCACGATGTGCACATTAAGTGAGATCCCACTTCATGCCCTCCCTCCTCGGCCAACTGTCCTCCCCCTTCGTCTTCTGCCTCTCTTCTCCCCCACCTTTCTTCTCCTCCCCTCCCCCCGGCCTCCCTCTTCCTCCATAGTAGACTATATTTGTATTTTATTGTTCAAATGAGCATGTAGTTGTTTACATATTGGTTTTGTATTAGTATGGAGTATGTTGGATATTTATTTTTCCATTCTTGTGATACTTTACTAAGAAGGATGTATTTCAACTCCATCCAGGTAAATGTAAAAGCTGTAAAGTCTCCATCTTTTTTAAAGGCTGAATAGTATCCCATGGTATACATATACCACAGTTTGTTGATCCACTCATGGGTTGATGGGCACTTAGGTTGCTTCCACAACTTGGCAATTATGAATTGAGCCACAGTAAACATTCTGGTGCAAATGTGTCTGTGGTAAAATGATTTGTGTTTTTCTGGATAGATACCTGGTAATGGAATTGCAGGATCAAATAGAAGGTGTACTTTTAGATCTTTGAGGATTCTCCACAATTATTCTTTCATAAGAGACTTAAGTTTCTCAGTATGGCATTTCATTTTTGAAGTTAGAGTGCCTCATGTGTTTGCACCCAGTGCACAGAAGTGAATAACTGGAAATTGATTGGACTCTTATAAATTCTGATACTTTCATTAACTTGTCTCTTATGTAAAATGTACATCTTTGCAGTTATTTTTACTGAATTAGACTCTTAACTACTTGAAAATGGCTTGTCTGTTAAGAGATCCAATGGATAAACTTTTGTAGCTACTTTGGTAAATGAAATCAAGTGATACAGATGTAAGCAAATTTCCAGAACTTTCAGGGATCATGCAATAGACATTTTGAAGAATTCTCTAGAGGAGATGTTTGACAGTCAGTAGCATTGCTGTGGTTTCTGGTGTGTGTGTATGTGTGGTGAGGTGCGGTTACATAGTTTCTTCTTTGGGTGACTGTCAAATATGAATTTACTGGGTTTTCAGCGTAAGTTGTACTTTAGTCGCAGGCTCCAGTTGAGGTGAGAGCTCTTCTCTTGCACTGCTTTTCACAACCTTGAAAGAAGAAGGTGTTGGGACAGCTAATTATTACTGTATCCTGTTTATTACTGTAATAACAAAATGATGTCTTACAGGAATTAATTGTCAGCCTCATGTAGTAAAGATTTCTTCCCATTGACCTGGTCCGTTTATTAAACAATTTAAGGGCAACTTTGGGGGAAGTGGTACTTCTCAGCCCTTTTCTGCTGCTGTGAGGCTCTCAAATGTAGCAGGAGGCTTCGGTCTTCAGCCCCTTCTTGCTGTGGCTCTTTTGCCCCTTCAGCTCTAAGATACCTGAGGGCTGCTGCTCAGCAGAATGAGTTGATATTTGATCCGCATCTTTACAAAGACTCAGGAGGAAATGAATGAGGTAAGTTTTTACTTAAAGTGAGTTTATTAAGAATGATAATGTTTTTTCTTAATCGCCTATTAATTTTTTAGTGTTGAATGCTTATCCCTTTTAGATATTTAGAAGCCAACTGCCAAGGTCTTCCCCAGCTGTTTTACAACCAGATCATTTCCTTTGGCTCTAATTCAGACATATTTTCCTTGGTCTTTTTTTATCATTTGCGACCCCCCCACCCAGCCCCTTCACTTAATTTCTTTCCTCTTGGGTATTGTACAGCCTGATGCTGGATGTAATTTTCTGAAATTCACCTCAGGAGACTACTTTAGGAGTACTTACTTTCTGTTTTCTTCTCTTCTATTTTCCCCTTAACTCTCCTTAAGGTAATAAAAACAAAGACTTTTTTAGAAAGTTTGGCACATAGTAATCTCTTAAATTAGGGGAAATAGCTTAGGTGAACTTCATCAAAGTTTTCTGTTGTTAAGTTTTCATTTGTTTTTATATGAACCAAACTTTTTTTTTTATTGAGAAAGCAAACCATAGTCATAGTATTAAAAGAATTAAATGCTCAAAAGTAAGTCTTCCTCCTACTCAGGCTTCTGACTCTAGCCTTCTTCCCTAGACATTATCATTTATACCATTGCAACTCTTCTAGAACTATTCCAAGGATAAGTTGTTATATAGATGAGGGGGTGAGGGTAGTAGAAAAGAATGAGAGCATTCCTTTTCTTATAAAGACTAAAAGGTTAGAATTTTTTCTTCACTTAACATATCTTGGAGGTCTTTTATCAGCTTCCATAAGCCTACTTCACTCTTTGTAATAGCTGCAGAGTATGGATGTGCTATAATCTATTTTAGCTGTTCTTCATCAGTGTGCATTTAAATTATTTCATGTATTTTTTATTTACATTTATGTGTTTCGCTATTGCAAGTCATAACTATTTGTATGCTGTTTCATCATAACCTGGTATATTCACTGGATAAGTTCCATGCAACTAACCAGACCTGTCTATGGATGCAGAGAGAACTACTTGTATATGCAAATGGAAGCAATCTGCACCCTGATTTCTTTCTTTACAAAGTCCCTTAGGATAGTGGCAGGTACAGAACCAAGTCTCTCTTTCCAGGGTCACCTTTCATTTCCCCTCTGCAGTTATAGATGTCAGGTGTTTATTTCTGCAGTGTAGGCATTCTATTCATGTCTGCAGAAGCAGTATGAATACATTTCCCTCATGTTCCCTTAGTGTGAGGTGAACTAGGCTAAAGAGGAGGGAGCCAGCAGCACTGAGGCTTGTGTTGTTCCAGAATGTTTACACAGATGCCTTGGCTGGAAGCAATGGGAGAGGCCTCAGTAAATTCTTCATTTTCAAAGTAGAGGGACTGAACATGTAGGGAAGTCAGTCTCACACATTGATCAATCAAATGAGGGTCAGAGACTCTTAACCTCCCAACTTGCCATGCATGGCTTTTTACAACATCATGAAAACCTGTGGTTTTGTTTTTGTATTTCCTGTAGGCTGACTCTCCTATAGTTTACTATTTCTCCTCATGACCTTGCAAGGGACTCTTCTCTTGACTTGTAGACTCAGAGTTGAAAGAGACATTTAAAAACCATTTCCTTCAACCCCAAGAAACTAGTTAAAATTTGACAGGCAGTTCTCTCTCACAGGAGAAATTTTGCCAACTCCTCCAAGGCCTCAATCTCAATTTGATGATGATTTCAAAGTCATTGCTAAAAATTAATGACATAACTTATGAAAAAAATAGATCTCTGTCTTTTACTTTCCCTCTTGCATCACTTTTGAATAGTCCATGTTGTCAAGGGAAACAACGGGCAGTCAGACCTGGTCCTGTTAACATAGCATGGGAGGAGGGGAAGAAGCAGAGAGACTTGTGCCAGTGCTGGCTTTAATGAATCAGATCATATCTGAGTTGCTCCTGTTCTCTGTAGAGGCAGGGAACAGAGATGCCATTCGGTGTCCTTTCTTAGCTGAGTCTGCTTCCAGATGAGCAGGTCATCTGAGTCATTTAAGCTGAGAGTGCTATGAGGAGAGGAGTTTGGGAAGTCAGCGGGTATGTGTTTGTGTGTAAGCACGTGTACATACATGCATAGGTGTGTATAGATTCAAGCATAGACACACATATGTATGCACATACGTATATATGCACAATGGATTTTACAGTACGCAGTTGTAATGATGCATAGGACTTTCATACACCTCTTCCAGGGACAAAACAAGAAACAAATGTATTAAGACCTGAGAACAGAAAGTTCTGACAAAAGCAAAGAAGATGTTTCTCTTCCTAAAATGAAAAGTATCTGATAGGACAGATTTTCTCCAAATACCTCTTTTCTGATACGAAAAGGATTTTAATGACAGCTCTTCCCCTGTCTGTTTATGGTGGGGGTGAGGGGTGAGCATCTCTGCTGACCC
The DNA here is from genome assembly GCA_963574655.1 of Perodicticus potto. NCBI lineage: Eukaryota > Metazoa > Chordata > Mammalia > Primates > Lorisidae > Perodicticus > Perodicticus potto. Next base: position 8,566 of record CAUYRH010078701.1, read on the forward strand.
TGGTTGCCATGGTGATTCAAAGCAACTGGTCTGACCCTGCTGTTTGGGATAACAGATTTTGAATAGTTAGGATAAGGAGCCTAGGGAGGCAGAATTTGTGACTTGACATTTTGCTAATCTGTACCAAATTCTTAGGGTAGAAAAATCAATGCTATGCTCAGTGTATCTTTTTTTTTTGTTATTGACAAGATAAATGCTTTGGACATCTCTACTCTTTCCAGATAATAGTTAAATAGATATATAGATTAAACTGACCTTAGAAATAAAAATTCACACCCATTTCTCCACTGTTAAAACTTTTCAAAACATTCTTTCCAGATTTCTCTGAAATTGATAATTTGAATCTGGAAAGAGCTATTTAGTATAGTGGGTTGAAAGCATTAATTCTAGGATCAACTTGCTGAGGTTTGAATACCCAGTTCTGCTGGGAGACCTTGAGAAAATTACTTAATTTTTATGATCCTCAGATTCCTTGTCTGCTAGTAGGGGTGATATTAGTTGCTATCATTTAGGGTTGTACTGAAAAATAAGTTAATTAATATAAGTAAAGCACTTAGGATCATGCCTGATTCATGCTAGAGGCTATGTAAGTGTCAGATATAATCATCATCACTTATTTCTATTATTTTACTACATTGATTCTTGTTGGGGAAAAGATTGACAGTTTTTTTCTATTCTACATATAAATCGACCCTGGGGAGGAGAGAAAACCAATGAAGTCCATAGAACAGGGATTGGATAGAGCTTGGGCTAAATTGCACTCTGCTGTTATAATCAGTTGGGATTTTAGGAGCCAAAATAGGTGTACATTAATAGGAAAGCAGGTGAGACTTAATCTGGGTTGCAGACCATTTTTGCACCCCAGTTCTCTTTTTATTTTTTTTTATTTTTTATTTTTTTTTTATTTTTTTGAGACAGAGCCTCAAGCTGTCACCCTGGGTAGAGTGCCCTGGCATCACAGCTCACAGCAACCTCCAATTCCTAGGCTCAAGCGAGTCTCCTGCCTCAGCCTCCCAAGTAGCTGGGACCACAGGCGCCTGCCACAACGCCCGGCCATTTTTTGGTTGCAGCCATCATTGTTGTTTGGCGGGTCGGGGCTGGATTCGAACCTGCCAGCTCAGGTGTACATGGCTGGCGCCTTAGCCCATTGAGCCACAGGCGCCGAGCCTCTTCGACCTTTTCTTTTGGCTCAGATCCAAACCATTGGCTTTCTTGCTGAGTTTCTGTCCTTTAATGCTCCTTTTGGATGGGAACCTCTGCAGAAAGCTGGCTACAGATCGCCATCTTGGCTCCTCCCCCCTATATTATTCTTGTTAGCATAGAGTATTTCTTCATTTAAAAATTTTACTGATTTTGTTAACTGGTCCATTCAATGCAAATTTTCACTTGTAACAGTCAAAAAAAAAAAAAAAGAAAGAAAGAAAGAAAGAAAGAAAACGAAATTGGCCTGGGAGAAAACTTTATGAGGAGGACCCCCCCGGGCAATTGAAGCAACACCAAAAATACATTACTGGGATTTGATCAAACTAAAAAACTTCTGCACTGCCAAGAACACAGTAAGTAAAGCAAGTAGATAGCCCTCAGCATGGGAGAGGATATTTGCAGGTTACATTTCCGACAAAGGTCTGATAACCAGAATGCATGGAGAACTCAAACTTATTAATAAGAACAGAACAAGTGATCCCATTTCACTATGGGCAAGAGACCAAGTAGAGAGGAAAGACAAAAATGCTATAAATCAAACCAAAACAAGCAAACAGAAAACTTCATGGGATAAAATTGGGAGGAAAACCAAATAATAGGGCTAGAAACACTAGCAAAAATGCAGTTCTAATTGTTAAAGAAGACAACAATGGAAAATTATATTTAAATTAGAAAAATGAAGAGAGAAAATAAAGGAAAAAAAGAGAAAAATCTAGAGGAGAAATATTGAAATTAAGAAAAACAAACACCAAAACCAAAAACAAAGCAGTGTATATATTTTGCTGAATATTGTGTGAGTAACAGGTGATCTTCTGGGGTATGAGATGTTAATCACATATGCTGATACGGCTATACAAGATGGAAACTGGAGGCCTGTGCTGATTTCTCAAACCCCGCAGGGTGGAGAGCCTAAATCTCTCCTCAGCCTGCTTAAAAGGCACTTTAAACCGCTACCGTTGGCTAAGCAGAAGCTTTCCCAGGGAAGCATTTGTCGCTGGGATCACTCCTGAACTGGCTTTCTGCTTACCCAGTGTGCCAAAACCAGTCTCACTCTATGCCCCTGAGGGCCAAGGCTGTAAGGCTTCTTAGTCCCTGTCTTTAGGCTGCTCAGTCACTAGATTTCTCACCCAAAGTCTCCTGCCTGTTCCTTGCTCTGTGACCCTGAGGGAAGAGCTTGCTGGGGCAGTTCTCCCACAATGGCTCTGCAGGGCCCACAGCCAAACACTATTAGCTTCGTCTGGCTCAGCAGCACAGTCTGGGGCCCTAGACAATGCTTAAAGCCCTCCACACTCTCACCCAAGTTCTCTGGAGGTCGACTGAGTGCCAAGTCCAAAAAAAAAAAAAAAAACAAACAAACAAACCAGCTCACAGGTAAGGCCTTTCCAGTTTGCAATCTCACTGCTGCTGTACTTAACAGCTTCCAGTGGGATTAGACCCAATGAACACACACAACCAATTGCCAGTTCTCCACTGCTTTTGTCCTCCTTATGGGGTCCAGAAGTCTCTCACTGACTCCCTGTGTCCCCAAAGGGATGCTTCGGGCCAGATCCCACCAGCCAGAGGTGCCTGGAGTCTACTCTCCCCAGTCTCACTGTGCCCAGTTGCAAGGAAGCTGTTACTCGGCCTCCATCTTGCTTCCCTCTCCTGAGTACCTATTTAGTTTATAAAGGTATTTTCGGTTTACCGTGTTCTGGCTAAAATTTATTTTAAAGCCAATATTTACGCCTAGACAAAGGACTCATGCAGGAGATCTCCAAATCAGGCCTTTTTCCTCCTGCCAAAAGCTCTGGCCTTTCCCACCCCCTCTGCATGCCTTTCTGTCCAGGAAAATGTCATTTTATTGTTGATCCGTGGCCCATAGGTTTAATTCTTGAATCTCCAAGACCAATGACTCGCTGAAGAAAGAAATTTTGGTAACAAAATCATAAGTCATGGTGATGTTTTCTCATTGTCTCCCTAAGTCTAACATGGCCATGTAGTTGCCAAGGACTGGACCTATGTCCTAAGACAGAAAGCAGAAAACTTGGAACACTTAGTTTCTTTCACAATAGCCAGGGGGCAAAGCCAGAGTAGGGAGAAAGGGGCCATGTGGGCTAGACTGTGCACTCTGCAGCTTTTGGCCTAAGTATGAGGAACATGTCTTTAGGCCTTACCATAGTCATCTTTCTAAATGTCTGAATTCAAAGGCTTAATATCAAGAACATAAGTTCACCGTTAAATTCAGCAAAATCTAGAAATGCTAGAGAAGTGGCAGTTCTATAATCTTTAAACATTTGAACTTTAATAACAGGTTTAAGATTAATTTTATCTATCAAAAAATAGTAAAGTCGGGTGGTGCCTGTGGCTTAAAGGAGTAGGGCTCCGGCCCCATATGCCAGAGGTGGCGGGTTCAAACCCAGCCCTGGCCAAAACTACAAAAAAAAAGTAATAAAGTCACCTGAATAAGAAGGGATTTGAGTTTTTTGTTTTTCTGATAAGTTACTTAATGTAAGCGCTTACACCCATCTCCTTTGCCAATTAGTTAGAGCTCTTTTGTATGTTTTGATCGTGAACTGTAGGCACATGACATGTACAGACACGCAAACATAGAGACAGACATACAGACTTTGTTTGCCGGCTTTTAAACATTTCTAAACATATGTTTTTATTTAGACTATTAATTTTTTAATTATCTAATTTATGTATTTTAGAAATTCACCTAGGTTCAATACATAAGAGATATGGAAACACCAGATTTCTCGAGAACAAAATTAAAGCTAATGAGAATTAAAGTTTTTATCATGCCACCAAAATAAAACAGGGGGACCCTAGTGATTGGGGACAACGGGTGTGTGAGAGCAGAACCTCAAGACCCCCAGGAGAGATCTCTTGGCAGCACTGCACTCCCAGCCCCGCTTGTCCAGGTGACCACTAGGCTTTCCCAGCAGTCCATAGAACTTACTGGAGCAGTCTAGGGATCCCTTTGTGGTCACATTTTAAACCATTTTAAGTTAATTGAATTGAAGAATTGAATCTTTTGAGAGTGAATAGTGGAGTAAGTTAATTTGAATCTTAAATAGGAAATGAGTATTTTTTTTTTTATAGAGACAGAGTCTCACTCTGTCACCCTCAGAAGATTGCCGTGTCATTGCAGCCCACAGCAACCTCCAGATCTTGGGCTTAGGCAATTTTCTTACCTCAGCCTCCCGAGTAGCTGGGACTACAGGCACCCACCACAATGCCTGGCTACTTTTTCATTGCAGTTTGGCCAGGGCTGGGTTTGAACCCACCACTCTCGGTATATGGGGCCTACTCACTGAGCCACAGGTGCCGCCCAGAAATGGGCATTTTCATTTGTAATTTTTCAAAAATGTTTATAGGCATGAAGAACAGTTTAGGCCTCTTAGCCAGGAGCTGAAGATTAGGCAGAGCAAATTCTTTGAACTTTGGTGAAGGAAGGGTCTGTGTCTGCATCTGAGGTGGAAGAGGAATGTTTCTTTTCATACTCTCTTTCTTCATCCTGTAACTCTTGTTGTAATTCAGGGGGAAGGGGTTGTTCTGCCAGAGCAGAAGGGGATAGACCTAGAAACATAGCTTTAAGTATTTCAATAAAGAGTTTTTGCTCCTTTGAGCCTGATTGCCCTATAATTTGTTACTCCTGATGCACTCCCCAAAATCTACTTACTGACTGTGCAGTCTCACTTCTTTCTTCTCATGGGGGTTCCCTCACCTGTGTACGCACCTACTATTCCTTGCTCTGGTCCCTGTTCAGGCACCACCTGTCATGAACCAGTGCAGCAAAGGGGAGTGAAGCAGAGTGGAATTGGCGGGGAATGAGGAAAACTCAGCGTAAGAGAACACACGGAAACAAAGGATGAGCTGTACTGAGCTGATGGCTGCAGCCAGCCCCAAAGCACAAAATCGGCTTCATTTTACAGTACCTGTACAGGATTCTCTACGGGGAAGTAGCATAAACAAAAGACATATTTTTGGTCTTACAGTATGATTGGAAACTGTCAATGACTTGAACAGAGACAAACCATCATTAATTGACTAAGTGATTTCTGGCAGAGGGGGCATGGAGAAAGGAATATGGCTGAAGCAGCTGGGGGCTCATTCTCTGAATGTTCCCCAGGCTGTGAGGGCCCTGCCATCTCACAGCCTGCTCTCCACAAAGGATAATTTCAAGAATTATCCTGGCATAGTCCCTAAAAGTAGAACTCAATATACTCTATTTCTCAGGTTTGTCTTTACTCATCCCTGAAAACAGCTCAAATCTCACATGCAAGCTTAACGAATTTTGCACCAAAGGAAAAGTTCTCCAACAGGACAGGACACCGGCTGGGAGGCCGCGGCCCCTGGGGCCAGTGCAGCCCAAAGCTAATGTGCCCCGAGTCAACAGGGATCAGCTGAACCACGGAAATAAAAACATAAAAGAAGGAAAGACAAAGGGGTCAAGGAAATAGGTCAGAGACATCAATCACCATGGGGCTGTGGGAGGGGTGATTTTCTTTCCTTCCTTTTTTAATGCCTTGATGTTTCTTCCAACATTATTCTTTCAATAATATGGATTATTACTATTAAAAACATTGAAGTGGAAAACAAAAATGAATAAACAGAAAAGAAAGGGCCCCCATAATAGGGGGCAGTCTAGAAATCTATTTCCAGCAGACGCGACAAGTTTGAACAGATCCATTCAGAACCCAGTGGGTGACCAGACGCTGGGCTCCCAGACAGATGGAGGAGCTTAGGGGTTTGGGCTGGGCAGGGATCAGAGGCTCATTCACTTTCATACATGTATGTAATATATGGGATTATGCATGACCCAAGGTAGCACCTGCTGAGAAAGCTTGGGGCTCAGGAGGCTGAGTTCTAGTCCCAACTCTGCCCAAACAGGATTCTGTCCTACTCACTCCTCCTGGAAGGAACACAGGCATGGGAGAGGGGAGATAGGGAGTAAGCCGGGAATTCCTTGAGAAGTTCTGAAAAGCCTCCACTGTACCCTTTCCCCTTCCTAAGCCAAAGTGCCAACAATTCTCCACCACTCTCTACCATTATGCTGTACTTAAACTCAAGGAACTGCTTAAGAAGGATGCTCAGTACACTTACTTCTGTTTCTGGAATCTGGATTTTCCTCTAATTTTGGTTTTGGCCTCTAGTGCTCAATGCAGGGCAGGTAGGTGGAAGGCAGGATCGGGGGTACAGTGAGGCCCTAAGAAGATAAGCTGAGGTCTCCAGGGGCACTGGGGCAGACCCTACCAGTGTGGGTTGTCTCCCCTCCTGGGTGGATGGGGGCGCTGTGTATTTCTTTCACACCACACTGGCACTGGGGACCTTGCACCTCTGGAATTATGTGTTGTCACTCCCTCACCTGGGCAAGGCATACATTGGTCCAGACCAGGAGGAAGGTTGTGTGAGAGAGGCCTCCACCTGCATGGGCACCACCAGTACAGAGGGCACATCTTATGGCTTTTTTTTTTTTTTTTTTTTTGCAGTTTTTGGCCGGGGTCAGGTTTGAACCCGCCACCTCTGGTATATGGGGCTGGCGCCCTACTCCTTTGAGGAGGTGCCACCCCAGGACACATCTTATGGTTGTGTTCTTCCTAAGGGGCAGCCAGGCACAGCAGAAGCACAAGCACTGGGGGTCCTGCCAGGGAAGTGTCTATCTCTTTTTCCCTCCATCCCACTCCCTGATCATTGGAGTTCCTAGTAGAAGTTCCTGAGCCCTCCTTGGCCTGAGAAGTCAAGAATTAAAATCAACTGTAGATTTGGTGGTGCCTGTGGCTCAGTCGGTAAGGTGCCAGCCCCATGTACCGAGGGTGGCGGGTTCAAACCCAGCCCTGGCTAAACTGCAATGAAAAAATAGACGGGCTTTGTGGTAGGTGCCTGTGGTCCCAGCTACTCGGGAGGCTGAGGCAAGAGAATTACCTGGGCCTAAGGGTTGGAGATTGCTGTGAGCTGTGATGCCACAGCACTCTATCAAGGGCAACAAAGTAAGACTCTGTCTCTACAAAAAAAAAATATCACGTCTAGATTATTCTCCAGCTCATTTCCAAATGCATCCAAGAACCCTGCCACTCTACTGTTTCTTTGATAATTGGTACCCCCTCCAGTCCTCAGTTAACTCACAAATTTATTTAACAAGCATTTACTGAGCCCTGCTCTGGCACCAGGCCCCGAGGCAGAGATGAAATTGTGAGCCACAGCATCAGTATGGAAGGCAGATACCCACCAAATAGCAACACGAAGCAATGTGCCTCTGCAAACTGGACATGTGTCACAGAGGAGGGATACAGTGTGTGACTTCACAGGCTAAGCCATGGGCCAGGGACAGCTTCCCGGTCAGGCTATCTCTGAAGGGCCAGTGGGAGTCAGCAGGTGGTGGGGAGGGAGCAGCCTAGCCGAATCTTGGGCTGGTTGGGCAGGGAGGGTAAGGAAGGGGTGGGCACGGGAGGAGGCAGAGGGAGGCCCATCCCGCAGAAGCAGACCCTCATTGCTGAGTATATATGGTTTTTATTCTAAGAGCAATGGAAATCCTTTGATTTGTTTCAAGCAGAGATAGAGGAAGAAAGAGAGAGAACCTGGCCACACTGGGTGTAGGAGTGAGGACTCAGTGACAAGGCTGAGGTCTCTGATGCTCACTGAGCACCAGCTTCCTGGGCAAGCTTTGGCTGGTGTGGGGAACCAGGCAGAATGGGAGGTTGGATGTCTCGTGGGCTGGGCCCTGAGATGGGGGGAACACAGCCTGAATCCTGAGATGAAGGGATATGGCCTGGGCCCCGAAATGGGAGTATGTTTGGGCCCTAAAATGGGGGTGTGGCCTGGGTCCTGAGATGCGGGTGCAGTCCAAGCCCTGAGATGGGGACATGGCCTGGGCCCTAAGATGGGGGTATGGCCTGAGCCTGAGACAGGGGGCCCCAAGAAGAAAGGTATGACCTGGTCCTAAGATGGGGGTATGGCCTGAGCTTGAGACAGGGGACTCCAAGATGGAAGGTATGGCCTTGGCCCAAAGATGGGGATATCGTCTGAGTTTGAGAGAGGGGTGTACGGCCTGGGCTCTGAGATGGGGGTATGATTTGAGTGTCAGCCCTTTCATTTTCCCACTGTACCTGGGAGCCTCATGGCTCGTGGTAGGGTCACTAGAACTGGAATTCTGCTCTGTGTTTTTTTTTTTTTTGTTTTTTGTTTTTTGGCCAGGGCTGGGTTTGAACCCGCCACCTCTGGCATATGGGGCCGGCGCCCTACTCCTTTGAGTCACAGATGCTGCCCTGGAATTCTGCTCTATTGAAAACCCCAAAAGACCACAGGAGAATGAGAGTTTTTGCTCTTTTGGTGTTGACTCCAATCTCACTTGCTAATTCAGGTGGTATGTTAAATGGTGAATGAGAAGTCAGCCTCAAATAGCCCTGCTTGTCCTGGTGTCTGCCCTGAGGACTGCTGCTCCAGGGCTGGAGGTGGGGAGGGGAAGGGGGGCCAGCAGTCTGCAGAGCCCCAGCTCTGCCTCATGGTGACTCACGGTGCCACTCCCACTGCCCTTTGCTATTTTTATACTAGCGCCTGCTTGTATCTGACTGGCTAAATGAGCCTTCCAGCCAGCAGGCAGAGGGGAATCTGATGGTAGAGGATGAGGACCAGGCGAATAATCTAGATGTCTAAATAGGAATTACAGAGCGATCCCGGCTCTTATCAGGAGCTCCTCGCCTCTTTAATAACCAGGCGCGTTTGAGAGGTGCTGCCAGCCCTCAGTAGTAATGGTTCTGGGAAGCAGAGCAGAGTTGCTCAGAACAACAGGCTGGGCGTTGGCACCAAAGAGTGGTGGCAGCTGCAGGAGAGGTTCAGGGAAGCTCTGCTAATAGGGGCTTAAATGTGACGGCCACATAATAAGACCCCTACACAGACAGTGAGGGCTGTTGCTGTCACACGGGGCACACAATGGATGATCTGAAGCAAAGTAAGAACAGAAGTAACAGTCAGAGGCCCGGGGCTTCCATTCTGGGGGTGGATTTACAGGGGCTGCCTCCTGTAAATCTGTCCACAGTTTGAAGCCTCAGTTTCCTCATCTGCAAAGGGGGATAATATGCCCACCTTTGTGGAGTTGGGAGGTTTCAGCAAACTGACATGAGAAACCCAGTGTCTGTGTTAGTTGTGCTGGAGGGAGGCATCAGGACCCCTGTCATCTGCAGAGCTCTGCCCATGGGGAGCACGGCTCTTTCTGTGCTCTGTGAGGGGCCCACAAGCCTTTCCAGGGGCACTGATGAGAATCAAGGGAACAGATGCTCTACCAAGCCCCTTAATCAAATCTTCAGCCCCTCCGGGTTTCAGCCTCCTCACCTAGAAAAGGAAGACACTGGAAAATCTCCAAGGTGACATTCATTCCTCCTGGGTTCCACGGTTCAATAACCTGGTGCATCTGTTTGCATGATTTGGAGTCCGACCTGCTGATGTTAACTTGTTCTATCAGTGAGAAGGTAAATGTCTAATCTCTTCATTCTGTTGCCTTAGATGTACTTTTAAGAGGAGAATTAGGGTTTCCTCTTGCTGGGAGGAACTCGGGGGAGTTAGGAGCCACAGTGCACCCTTTATTTCACGCTTTCCAAGGGATGGATGGCTAGAACTGAAGTGTGCCCCTGTGTGCCCAGTATGGACACCGGCCCTGTTGTTCTCCCCCAGCTCCTGGGCCTAGTGGAGAAGAGCCATGACCTTGTTGGATCTGTCCTTTCGGAGAATCCCCTTGCTAAGAATATGATGCCAGGTTCCCAGGGCACACTGAGGTAGAGTCCTGGACCCTTCCAGCACAGGTCTGAGGGCCCCAGGGTTATGCCTATAGCAGCGGGTGCCTGGCCGCTGGCACAGGCCTCTCCTTTCTGAAGACCCATGAATGGCAGCTGTCTTCTCCTTCACATATTCTCTCTGCCTGGCCCTAGAAGGAAGAAGAGGTCACTGACAAGGGGCCTTCTTCCCTCTTTCCTTGGACAAGTAAGCAAAGTTTTAATTTCTAACTCAAAGGCTGAAAGAGTGGCTCAGAGAGAGAAAAAAGCATCCAGGCCCTGTCTGGGAAGCCCTCTGCGCACTGTGGCAGCACCACTGGCCCCTTCTCATGGACACTGTCTCTCAGTGCCTTAGGGGCCTGGCTCCACAGGAGGCCGGGAAGTCACTCTGAACTTCTGAGCAGGTGTTAGGAATGCTCTATCTTCACTGAGTATGTGGCTGGAGCTTTTATGTACAGGGCCTGTGACCCTGGGCAGATGACAGTGTGCCTGCTCTGTGGGGAAGGTAGCCTTGAAGTGCCCCAAATTTCAGGCACGGTTCTCGTTAAGCTCGGGGACTCCTTATCATGTGCCTCCAGAAACCCACCTAGGACCGGTGGGCGCCCTGGCTGGAGTCTCCTGGCGTCTCTTCCCTTTGTGAACTGGGCTGAGAGGATCTTTCCTCTGGGCCCAAGAATGGAAGGAGCTGGTTGCTCCGGGGCATAGCTAGAAGTATTCTCATTCAGCAGATTTGGAAATAAGGCTGATGGCAGATCATGACGTCAAGGAGCCTGTCTCTCAAGTTTCTTCTGTTATGGAATGTCTGGGCAGGAATGTGGCAGTGAGGAAGCCGGCAAGTCAAGCTGGGGCAGCTGTGGGAACAGGGCTCTCTAGGTGAGACAAAAATGGACCCTCCTGCCGTCAGAGCCAACGGTGAAGACTATGTCTGCCACCTTCATGAAGCATGTTTCTGACATTTTTCTCCTCTGAGTGACTTCCTTATGTTCTGTTTCTTGCTGTTGACCATTATCAGGGAGTGTGTATGGCCCCTTCTCCCCACACACGGCCTGCCTGGGCCTCTAACTACACTGACAGTGCCAGAGCTGCTCTGATGGAAGGGCCTGGGCGTAGGAAGGAGGCTGTGGGGAGGGAGCTGCCAGGGCCACCTGGGGCGTGCTCACAGTGACAGCTGGGCCACATGCCTGTCATTCCCTCCAGCACTGATCCTCTTGATTCAGGGTGCTGCTGGCACAGCAGGAGGCAAGGCCTTGGGTTCTGGGACCAGGCGCCCTGGAGCTTTCAGGGCAAGGCCAGGGGAGGATAGGCGGGTGCAGGTATCAGCTTTCCTTCTGTCCTTGCATGGCCAGGGCCCACAGCTGCCTTCTGATTGGTGTGTATTATTAGGTCCCAGGGACTCCTGCAGCCTGGGCAAGTCTCACAGGGTGGGGCCCACACCCCACTCGGTGGAGCGACCTCACCTCTGAACCTGAGCTCTACCCAAGCTCCTCCAGCCCAGCCCACTGCCTCTCCCAGGAAAAATGAAGAGGGGGCCAGTTCTTGCTGGACTCCCTGCCCGTGAACCACCAGGTGGGCATGCCTTGTTCAGCTGCACCCCTGGCACCCCACAATGAGTGACTCCTTTCTATTCTATAAATTGACTTAGCTCATGGCTAATAGGGCTTACTTTCTCCTGGACTAACATATGGGCATGTTTACCCAGAGGTTAATATCTCACTCTACAAGGGAGGGTAACTTCGGAAATTAAGATGCACTGATCCGGAGGGGTGGGCTGAGCTCTGGGCTGGGAGGAAGGAGCTTCTTCTCTTTCTGCCTATTTGACCATGACTGGCTGAAGGCGTGAGGCCCTGCAGCTCCGACAAGAGGGTGAGGGGAAAGGACAGCAGACCCCTTGCCTGGCTACATTTGGCAAGAGAAGCGGGCCTCTGCCCAGGCAGCTCAGCGGTGCAGAGGTAGAGCCCACTAGGCAGGGTGCAGGCACAGCCCGAGGGGCAGGTCCGCCTGCCCCTGAGTAGGTGGGTGAGTGGGCTCAGGGCCTGGCCTGGTCTAGGGAGCAGATGCACTTGGGGCTCATGCTCCTCTCCTTGTTTGCAGAGCGGACTCCAGTTGGAAGGATTCCCAAGGGGCGGAGGAGGCTCTAGAGGAGGTTACCCTGTGACCTTCCCTCTCCGTGAGCTTGTGAGCTTTCTGGGCAGGCACCGTCAGGACAGCCTCATCTGCCTGGTGTGCCTTCCGGGCCAGGGCCCCTCCTTTTCCCCCTTCCCTTCCTCCAGGGGAAGCCCCAGGATGACCAAGGTTTCCTCTCAGTTCTTCCCTGCCACATCGAGAAGGCGAGGGGCAAGGATCCTTCTCTGCCCTACCCCTGACGTCCTGCCTGCTGTTTGCAGGTCCACAGCTCAGGGACACGGGATGCTTTGGCTCCAGAACGCCACCTTCACCTGTGGGGCCTCAACCTCCAGGGAGGGGGCTGGGCTGCACCTCCACCTCCACGGCTAGGCCACCCCAGGACCTTGCCTGTGTGCCGCTTCCCGGGTGAGGCCCAGCTCTGCACTGTAGGAGGACGAGGCAACTGTGATGACCTTCTGTCTGCTGCATGGGCAGGGCAGGACACCTTGCAGCCCCAGCGTGAGATGGACCCCAAATTGGGCAGGGAGCCTTTGCGCCCTAGATGGCCCAGCCACTGCTCTAAGGCCTGAGGCCTCCGATACAGCAAAGGAAGGTGGTACTGGCTCAGAGGTAAATGCTGATGTGAAAACATAAGCATCTCCATTTCAGACACTGTGGAGAGGACAGTGGAAATTCCACAGCCTGGAAGGAGGTTTCATGCCTGCCTTGTTTTTAATCACAGGGCCAATGTGACCCCAGCTGGCATCTGGATTACAAAAAGCTTGATTACTCTGCAGTTTTACTTCTCACTCAGTTGTCTGCCATCACGTAGATACAATGGGGACAGACTCAAATGCGTCCCCACACAAAGGAAAAAGATCTGCCTTGCCGCAGAGTGGTGTCATCCTTCTAGTCTCCGGGTGCCACCCTGCCCCACCTCACCTGCAGGGTCTGGTCATTCCGGTTGTTCAGGCTGGTGCTGGATGGAGTGTCCTTGCCCAGAAAACACTGAGTTCTCTGGCTGGTTCATTAGAGCCCATTGGGACTTTTCTGTGAGGGAAGGACCCAAAGGTGCTAACCAGGTGGGAAGGATCATGAGAAGCCAGGTCTTTGCCCTGCAGGAAAAGGCCATCTAGTTCTCTGTGCTTGCAGCTCGGTCCACCTCTCCCCACCCTGAAAACATTGGCTTTCTTCTCCCTAAGTCTGGAGGTGGCCCCACTTAATGCTATGGCCTTTGAGCTTTGCTTTTGGAGCAGATGGCGGTGACTGGTCCCAACCACCATGGCCTATTTTAAGGGACTATTTGTCTGGGGCAGGAACAGGCCCCAGCTGCCCTCCATCCTCCCCTTCTCTGCTCTGGAACAAAAGGGCTGTACCACTGGGACTTTCTGTTTTGCTCACTGTCAGTGGAGGGTACAGAAGACATGTCTGAGGGACAGGCAGGGCTCATAGATCCTGGAAACTTCTGAATTAAAGGGTAAGGGATCTTTGGCTTGAAAGTATCGTGGAGAATGACGCACGAGGGTCTTAAGAGGTGAAGCTGTTGTAGAGAAAGGTCTCATAACTCTTCCTTCTGCTGAAGAGCTTTACCAGATGGGCCCAAGCTGAGGGCCTTCAAGGCTTGGTGCTTAATGTGTGCTCCATCCCTGCTTCTAAATCTGAGACAGGTAAGTCAAGGGGCAGGCTCCGGCTGGGCACCACCTAGCACTCTGCCGGCCACTGGGGAAAATCACCAGGAAAGGGAGACATCAGTCCTACTCTGAAGAGCTTGCAGACTTCAGAAGAGGGAAGATACACGTAGAGTCACACCGCGAGTGCAGCTCGGGTGTTTGGGGCCCTTGCGACCTCTGAGCTGGCACAGCATGACAGAGGCTTCCCAGGGCCTGGGGAGGGGCACGTCCGATGGTTATTGAATCTGAGCAACCACTCCCCAGATGTGTGATCTCGGGGAGTCTATTTTTCCCCTTTCCTCTAAGCCTCCACATCCTTGTCTATAAAACAAGAAAAGCATTTGTAAGAATACTGTGTGGGTTACGGTGAAGTGGTCCACGCAGCCTTCAGCAGGGTGTGTGGTGCACAGAGCTCTGGCCGTTTGCTGGGTGTCATTGTTATTTAACAAGGAGAGTGGACTCCAAGGCCACCTGCCCTGCCCTAGCTGCTGTCATCCCTCGGGCTCTAGGTGCTTTTTCCATGATGGGCAAGGCCTCATGTGGAGAGATTGCATGCCTGAGGTGCTGCCCTGCTGGGTGGGACAGCTGTTCCCACTCCTGTAAGGACACAAGCAGGACCCTGTACTCTTGTGCTCATGCCTCAAATTCAAGCAGGCCAGGCAAGTCAGGCTCCTTCCTTATCCCAGCGGAAGCAGAAAGGACTCAATGTGTGGTAGACAGAAAAAATGCTCCCAAAGATGTCCGCGTCCTAATCCCTGGAACCCATCAGTGTGTTCATTACCTTACATGCAGAAGAGACTTTGCAGATGTGACAAAAGGACCTCCGTAGGTAGGAGATTAGCTTGCGTTATCCAGATGGGCCTGATGTAATTGCATGGGTCCTTATAAGAGGGAGGGCGGGAGGGTCAGAGGTCAGAGCCATAGGAGGAGAAACAAGGGAGGCAGCAGTTGGGGGTGTGCCGTGGCAGACAGGATGCTGTGGGCCAAGGAGTGCAGCGGCCTCTGAGGAAGTGGTGGCTCCTCTGGAGCCTTCAGAAGGAACATGTCTTTGCCAGCACTTTGATGTCAGACGTCTGACCTCCAGGACTGTAAGATAATAAACGTGTATTGTTTAAGCTAATAAGTTTGTGGTAATTTGTTCCAGTGGCAATAAAAAATGAATGCAAGTGTCCTATAGGAAACGACGTTTTCCTAGGCTGCTTTCCCTCTTCAAATGGGCCAAACACACCCGTGAGGATGACACGTGATGACGTTTGCAAGGTTCCTCTGCCAGCAGAACCCTCCACATACACCTGTCCTTAGTCATCTCACAGAGGTGGCTGGGGAGGAAGGCAGATGAGCCTTCGACTCCCTCAGCTCCCAGCGCTGGGTTCAAAGGGTAATTGATAGTTTAGGGAGCAGCGCTGCATGGGTCTGACCTCAAACCTATGAAGTAGGCACTAGGGTTCTCATTTTACAAGGAATAGTTACTGTTTTTTTCCTTTTTGAGAGCTTTAGATACGACAGAGCCTGTGCTTGGCTCCTTACTTAGCGCAAATTGAGCATCCTTAATCTGAAATGCTGAAATCTTAAATGCTCTAAGTTGCAAGACATTCTGCTGGGCGCCACAGCTCAGTGGTTAGAGAGCCAGTCCTGCTAGGCCAGGGCAGCAAGTTAGAACTTGCCCGGGCCTGATTAAGGAAAAAAATTACATAAGATAAGGAGAGAAAAAAATGCAGGCCTTTAAACTCCAAGACATTCTGAGCACTGGCAGGATGCCACAAGAGGAAAAGCCTACACCTGAGCTCACATAACAGGTCCTGGGCAAAAATGCAGCCCCTCTGGGGGAAGAGGCACTTGGGCAGGTGTTTGAGGCTGGTATTCAGGTGTCACTTTACTCAGGTGTCACTTGCCCTGACCCATGACAGTGGCCTTGCTTGACTGACTTCTTGTCCTGGCCTTGGGGAAAACAATCTAACTGGGTCAGTCTGTGTAATCTTTGGTTGATGGTGGGTTGATTTTTCAACATAGTACCGAGACAATTTAATGGGAGAAGTCCCAACAAATAGTTTTGGGACAACTGGGTATTCACATAGAAAAGAGTAAAGTTGAACTCCTTCCTATCTCGTATCATCTACAAAAATTCCCTCAGAGGGGATGATAACCTACATGTAAGGGCTAGAATTAGAAAGCTTTTAGAAGAGTGCATACTAGCAAATCTTTGTGCCTTGGACAAGGAAGTCATTTCTTATAAGAATAGATAACTTGAACTTTTTTCCAAATTAAAAACTTCTGTGCTGCAAAGGACAGTATCAAGAAAATGAAAAGACAACCCATAAAATGGAAGGAAATATTTCCCAATCATATAACTGCTATGAGACCTGTATACAAAATAGATAAATAACACTTAAACTTCAATAATAAAAAAACCCAAAACACCCTGATTTAAAAATGGGTAAAGAATTTGACTAGACTTTTCTCTGTAAAAAACGAATATGACTGGCCAATAAGCCCATGATGCTCAACATCATTGGTCATCATGAAAATGCATATTGATTCGGCGCCTGTGGCTCAAGTGGCTAAGGCGCCAGCCATGTACACCTGAGCTGGCGGGTTCCATCCAGCCCAGGCCCGCCAAACAACAATGACAGCTGCAACCAAAAAGTAGCCAGGTGTTGTGGTGGGTGCCCATAGTCCTAGCTACTTGGGAGGTGGAGGCAGGAGACTCGCTTGAACCCAGGAGCTGGAGGTTGCTGTGAGCTGTGATGCCACAGCACTCTATCCAGGGTGACAGCTTGAGGTTCTGTCTCAAAAAAAAAAAAAATAAATAGAATGCATATCAAAACCATAATGAGAGGCCACTTCATACCCACTAGGATGTGAAAAGAAGACAGTAACAACTATTGGTGAGAATCTGGGGACACTGGAACTCTTATATGTTGCTGTGAGAATGTAAAATGGTGCAGCCACTTTTGAAAACAATTTGTAGTTTCTCAAAAAGTTAAACATAGAATCACCATATGGCCCAGCAATTCTACTCTTAGGCATACACCCCAAAGAATTGAAAGCAGGGATTCAAACAGAAATTTGTCCACCTGTGTTCTTAGTAGCATTATTCACAATAGCCAAAAGGCGGAGACAGCCCAAGTGTCCATCAAAAGATGAATAAAAAAGCAAGAAGTGGTCTGTCAATACGATGGAGTGTTATTTAAGCCATAAAAAGGAATGAAGTGCACCTCACTGCTGGAATGTTGGTATACCCTGCAAACATTATGCCAAGTGTAAGAGCCAGACACAAAGGCCACGTGTTGTGTGGTTCCATTTATATGAAATATCAATGACAGGTACGTCTACAGAGACAAATGCAGGTGCGTGGTCGCCAGGAGCTGGGGCAGGAGAGAGGTGGGGATAATTGCTTACTAGGTAATAAAGCAAAATCGTAACTATTTTAGGGAGATGAAAATGTTTTAGAACCAGATAGAGATGGTGTTTTCTCAAACTGAATGTTACTAAATGCCACTAATTTTTCACTACAAAATGGTAAATTTTTTTTTTTTTGAGACAGAGCCTTAAGCTGTCACCCTGGATAGAGTGCTGTGGTATCACAGCTCACAGCAACCTCCAATTAATGGGCTCAAGCGAGTCTCCTGCCTCTGCCTCCCAAGTAGCTGGGACTACAGGTGCCCGCCACAATGCCCGGTAAAATGGTTAATTTTATTTATTTATTTATTCATTTATTTTATTTATTTATTTATTTTTTCATGGGTGTGGCCCCCCAAATTACCCTACCTCCACCCTAACCTCCCCCCTCCTCGCCCTTGCCCCTTTCCCCATATTCTTGTGCTATAGTTGGGTTATAGCCTTCGTATGAAACCTATAAATTAGCTTCATAGTAGGGCTGAGTACGTTGGATACTTTTTCTTCCATTCTTGAGATACTTTGCTAAGAAGAATATGTTCCAGCTCCATCCATGTAAACATGAAAGAGGTAAAGTCTCCATCTTTCTTTAAGGCTGCATA
>CAUYRH010078707.1:0-11708 GCA_963574655.1 Perodicticus potto
AAACTTCTAAATACGGATCAAAATTGTTTTCACATAGTAAATGAGAAAATATCATGAATGTTATATTAATCAGGTTGATAAAAATATCTCCGATTGTATGTGAAGCCCGCACACTGTACTCCATGACTGAATTATTGAACATAGCTATGACTCAATAAAAAATAATTAAAAAAAAAAAAGACAAAGATTGACTGAAAGGACTGAAAAAGAAAACAAGGCCTGCAAAACAATGCTGCCTGCAAGAGACACACTTCGGTTTTAAGGACAAGAATTTACATAGACTAAGAGTGAAGGAATGGAAAAATATATTCCATATAAGTAGAAACTACAAATATGTGAAAATTATGGCTCAGCTCCTATAGCTCAAGTGGCTAAGGCGCCAGCCACATACACCAGAGCTGATGGGTTCGAATCCAGCCCAGGCCTGCCAAACAACAATGACAGCTACAACCAAAAAATGGCTGGGCATTTTGGTGGGTGCCTATAGGCCCAGCTACTTGGGAGGCTGAGGCAAGAGAATCACTTGAGCCCAGGAGTTGGAGGTTGCAATGAGCTGTGATGCCACAGCACTCTACCTAGGGCGACAGCTTGAGGCTCTGTCTCAAAAAAAAAAAAAAAGTGAAAATTAAAGAATATACTCATGAATAACTAATGAGTCAAAGAAGAAAACAAAGGGAAGTTTCTAAAAAATCTTGAGACTAGGGGTGGCCCCTGTGGCTCAGCGAGTAGAGCACTGGCCCCATATACCAAAAGTGGCGGGTTCAAACCTGGCCCCTGCCAAACTGCAAAACAAAACAAAAAAAAATAGCTGGGCGTTGTGGCGGGTGCCTGTAGTCCCAGCTACTCGGGAGGCTGAACAAGAGAATCACCTAAGCCCAGGAGTTGGAGGTTACTGTGAGCTGTGTGATGCCACGGCACTCTACGGAGGGCGATAAAGTCAGATTCTGTCTCTACCAAAAAAAAAATCTTGAGACTAATGAAAATGGAAACACAATTTATAAACATGGAATGCAGCATAAGTGATTCTAAAGAGGGACATTTATAGTGCTAACTGCCTACATTAAGAAAGATCTCAAATAAGTCAATATTACACCTTCAGAAATTAGAAAAAGAACAAACTAAGCCCAGTGCTAGTGTAAGTAAGGACCTATAAAAGAAAAGAAATACATGAAATAGAGACTAGAAAAATGATGCAAAAGTTCAGAAAAATTATGAGTTGGTTTTGAAAAGGTACAGAATTGATCAATTTTTAGCTAGACTAACTTAAGAATAAAGAAAAGGGGCAGCACGTATGGCTCAGTGAGTAGGATGCTGGCCCCATATACTAAAGGTGTCAGGTTCGAACCTGGCCCTGGCCAAACTGCAAAAAAAAATAGCCAGGCATTTTGGTGGGAACCTGTAGTCCCAGACTACCCATAGTCCTCGCCAACTACTCGGGAGGCAGAGGCAAGAGAATCACCTAAACCCAGGAGCTGGAGGTTGCTGTGAGCTGTGATGCCACAGCACTCTTCCAAGGGCAACAAAGTGAGACTGTCTCTAAAAAAAAAAGAAAGAAAGAAAAGAAAAGACTGAAGGAGCAGTGCCTCTGGCTCAGTGGGTAAGGTGCCGGCCCCATAAATTGAGAGTGGTGGGTTTGAACCCGCCCCGGACAAACACCAACAAAAAAATAGCTGGGCGTTGTGGTGGGCACCTATAGTCCCAGCTATTCGGTAGGCTGAGGCAAGAGAATCGCCTAAGCCCAGGAGTTGGAGGTTGCTGTGAGCTGTGACACCACAGCACTCTACCGAGGGCGATAAAGTGAGACTCTGTCTCTACCAAAAAAAAAGAAAGAAAGAAAAGACTGAAAATCAGAAATGAATGACATGTTACAACTAATACCACAGAAATAGAGGATCATCAGAGACTACTATGAAAAAATTATACACAAAAAATTGGAAAACCCAGAACAAATGCATGAATTCCTAGAAACATACAGCTTAACAAGACCGAATCACAGAGAAATAAGAAATCTGAGCAGATCACAAAATAATTATTTGTCCAAAAGCTATTGTATTATTTGTCCAAAAGTTATTAAGTTATTATTGTAATGAAGGGGAGTCACAGGGAAACTTTCCCTTTTCCCCTAGGTTAGCTCATTGAAAAGATCAACTCATAGTTATAGTAGATTAATAAGAGAAAGGTTTATTTCCAGATACCATGTGCATGGGGGGAACCACAAGAATGACTTCCCAAATTTTCAGTGATAGTCAGTGGGTTTTGTTTTGTTTTGTTTTGTTTTTGAGACAGAGCCTCAAGCTGTCACCCTGGGTAGAGTGCCCTGGCATCACAGCTCACAATTCCTGGGCTCAAGTGAGTCTCCTGCCTCTGCCTCCCAAGTAGCTGGGACTACAGACACCCTCCACAAGGACTGGCCATTTTTTGGTTGCCGCTGTCATTGTTGTTTGGCGGGCCCAGGCGAACCCGCCAGCTCAGGTGTATGTGGCTGGCACTTTAGCCACTTGAGCCACAGGCACCGAGCTTTATAGTCAGTGGTTTTTCAAGATGTGTTTTAGAAGGGAGTGGGGAGAGAAAGTGGAAAGTATATGTGCAGCAAGTGGTTGCTAAGGAGGAATGGGTAGATGGAGGAAAACAGATTGATTAGTAAATTGACCTGAGAGACAGGTATTATGCTTTTTTTTTAAATTAATTAATTTTTTTTTTTTTTGAGACAGCGCCTCAAGCTCTCACCCTGGAGAGGGTGCCGTGGCATCACGGCTCACAGCAACCTCCAACTCCTGGGCTCAAGCGACTCTCCTGCCTCCACCTCCCAAGTAGCTGGGACTATAGGCACCAGCTGTCGTTGTTTGGAGGGCCTGGGCTGGATTTGAACCCGCCAGCTCAGGTGTACGTGGCTGGTGTCTTAGCCCGTTGAGCCACAGGTGCTGAGCCTCATGTTGGTGGTTGCTGTGAGCTGTGTGACGCCATGGCACTCTACCAAGGGTGATAAAGTGAGACTCTGTCTCTACAAAAAAAAAAAAAGAAAAAAGTTATAGAGATGGATGATGGTGATGGTTGCACATTATAAATTTATTTAATACCACTTTTAAATGGCTAAGATGGTAAATATGTGCATTTTAATGCAATACAAATTTGAAAAAATATATAGAGTATAGATAATAACATGTAAGAACTACAAAGGATCTCTTTATTGTGTCTGTTCATCATTTCCAGCTATAGTCAGACTGTTTGGGATGCTGATTATATTCCAGGGGCAGGAATGGGCATCTGATCCATGCCAGGTCAATTAGGCTCTTCCTCTTGAACATTGAATCCTGAAGCTCCACACCCGTATCTCAGTGGTTAGGGAGCCAGCCACATACACCAAGACAAGGGAGTTCGAACCCAGCCAGGGCCTGGTAAACAACAATGACAACTGCAACGAAAAATAGCCAGGTGTTGTGACAGGTGTTGCGGGAACGGAGACGTGAGGAAACAATAGCTTTGCCTCAGGTGCAAAATTTGATCCTGTAATAATTATTGAGAGGTGCAAGAAACCGGACTACACAATGCTAGATGGCGTGTAGCAAATCATCTTTATTTTGGGCCAACTTATATACACTGGTGGTCACATACACACTTAATCTATGATCTATAGCCTTTTACCATTACCTAACTTCTTCTATCTAAAGTTAACTTGTGGAAAAACATTCAGTCTACAAATTAACACAATACTTTCTATTTTTACATTCTTCTCAGACATGCATCAGCTTTTGAACAAAGTGTCTAAATAAAGATCACAAAGAGCTGCAGGGGAATTGGGGGATGAAACCCCTTCAAGTACACACTTAGTTAACCCAAAATGGATTTATGACTTTGTTTCTCTACAAAGCAGAGTTCTTTAGGCTCCAAAACAATATGTGTAAAACATATGTCATCCTTTGATCCATATCACCAGGGGTGGGGTTGACAGCTCCCAACCTCCTGGGCTTAACAGAAGTATACTTTCAGAGTCACTGTTTTTATAGACTTTTACCTCCGGACAAACAGCCTCTTTGTACATTCAGGGGGAGCCCAGCTCTCTTGCTTCTGTATTAGCAGAAGCCATTTTAACCCATTAAAGGCTTACCTTTATGTGGCTTATGTAGAGCGGTCTTCTGACCCTACAGGTGGGTGCCTGTAGTCCCAGCTACTTGGGAGTCTGAGGCAAGAGAATTGCTTAAGCCCAAGAGTTTGACGTTGCTGTGAGCTGTGACAACACAGCACTCTACTGAGGGTGACATAGTGAGACTCTGTCTCACAAAAAAAGAAAAAACAAAGAAGAAGAAAATTGAATCTTGAGTGGAAAAACATAAACCATTTGGAGCCAAATAGTCTAAAGGTTTTACTCTTCACATTCGATCCATCAGTTCCTACTATAAACATCTCTAAATGTACCTTGGCTTTACAAATCTCTAGTTACAAGTTACCTAGTATACTTCCAGTAAAATTCTTTTTTTTCTTTTTCTTTTTTTTTTTTTTTCTTGAGACAGAGCTTCTTCAAGCTCTTCTCAAGTTTCTTTCCTGGGTAGAGTGCTGTGCCATCACAGCTCACAGCAACCTCCAACTCCTGGGCTCAAGCTAGTCTCCTGCCTCCACCTACCAAGTAGCTGGGACCACAGGTGCCCGCCACAACACCTGGCCACTTCTTCTTCTTCTTCTTCTTCTTTTTTTTTTGTAGAGACAGAGTCTCACTTTATCACCCTCAGTAGAGTGCTGTGAGGTAACACAACTCACCGCAAACTCCAACTCCTGGGCTTAGGCAATTCTCTTGCCTCAGCCTCCCGAGTAGCTGGGACTACAGGCGCTCGCCATGCCCAGCTATTTTTCTGTTTTGCAGTTCAGCCGAGGCCGTGTTTGAACCCGCCACCTTTGGTATATGGGGCCGGTGCCCTACTCAATGAGCCACAGGCGCCGCCTTGCCCAGCCACTTCTTGGTCACAGCCGTCATTGCTATTTGGCGGCCTGGGCTGGATTCGAATCCACGAGCTTAGTTGTATGGGGCCGGCGCCCTAGCTGCTTGAGCCACAGACGCTGAGCCTTTAGTAAAATTATTTTCCTGGTTTTACATTTATTGTTTTCCCCTTTTTGGCTTACAACTAAGGTGGACTTAGTGATACATTGAATTCCTTGCCTACATCATGCATGTGACACTCCATTTTGTATGTTTTCCTAATATAGCACAGCAATCTCCAGTCTCTAAGGCAGCCCAAGAATTTTGTGGAAATAGTAACAAGCCCTCCTGGGAAATGCTATAACACAAAGATGATGACAGATTCTTGCCTTTTCTGTCTTCTTTCTTTGTTCTCAGAAATTTCTGTTAATGCTGTAAAGAAAAATTAGCTGTGGCATTCTCAAAGGTGCTGGTTGTTTTGTATTCATTGCTCAGGCTTAAGATTTCATTGCTGTGCTGATTATCAAATAAATTAATAAATATTTAGGAGTAAGTGTTTGCCTTTGTATGCTACATAATCAGTTTTGGAAGTTTGTTTTTTAGTTTGAGGCGCAGGAACTGAAAATAAAACCAGAAAAATCTAACTTTATATGAAATACCAAAGTGTACTTTGATTTTACTCATTCAAAGTTGCATTATAAAATTAATAATTATTGTTTGCTGCTTGTAAAGCTTATAATTCAGTAATTACTTACAAACCCATAGTTACAGTGCACTGTGCTAAATTCAATAAGACATAAGCGTAAAAGCGCAAAGTTACCAATAGAGGAATACAATCTAAGCCAACTTTCTAGGGAAGAAATGGTTTAAGATAACATGAGGTGGGAGATAGGATGAAGAGGGAACATTTAAGGTAAAGGAACAGCACCTGTACTGTGAGGGTTTGTGTGTGTGTGTATATATTTTCTTTTTTTGCAGTTTTTGGCCGGGGCTGGGTTTGAACCTGCCACCTCTGGCATATGGGGCCAGCGCCCTACTCCTTTGAGCCACAGGCACCACCCTTTGTTTTAATATTTTTAAGTTCTATATTACTGTAGTAAAAAATATGGGTTATCAGGAGAAAGGGGTAAATGTGGCTGGAAGTATAGGCAAAATATAGATAATGCTGACTCTTGAATGTTGCAACTGGGAGTTTGAACTTTGTTTTTAAGGCAATGATAGGTTAGGAAACATAATCAGCTTTGTATTTGAATAAGCTTAGTTGTGAGTAAGGTAGAAAAAAGAGTACACTGAAGTCAGGGGCAGTAATTAAAACTCTGTTAGAGGCTCAGTGCCTATGGCTCAGAGGCTAGTTTGCCAGCTACATACACCAGAGCTGGAAGGTTCAAATCCAGCCTGGGCCTGCCAAACAACAATGACAACTACAACCAAAAAATAGCTGGGCATTGGGTGGGAACCTGTAGTCCCAGCTACTTGGGAGGCTGAGGCAAGAGAATCACTTAAGCCCAAGAGTTTGAGGTAGCTGTGAGCTGTGATGGCCTGGCACTTTACCCTGGACGACAGCTTGAAAACTTTTGTTTTGTCTCAAAACAAAAACAAAAACAAAAACCCAAAGGAAAAAAAAAAACCCAACTCTGTTAGAATTGGCTGGGCACAGTGCCTCACACCTATAATCCCAGTCACAGGTTGAGGCAGAAAGGATCCCTTGAGCTCAGGTATATAAGACCAGCACGGGCAAGAGCTAGACCCCTTCTCTAGTAAAAATAGAAAACACTAGCTAGATGTTGTGAGGCTCCTGGAGTCTCAGCTACTAGGGAGGCTAAGGGAGTTTTGTATTTTCTTTTGATTCAATTCTAAGTATTTTCTAATTTTCCTTGTGATTTCTTCTGTTATGTCCAGGAGCTCCCCCAAAGACCACACCACCAGACAAGTGAAATTAAAGAGGAGTCCTTTTATTGAAGAGTCAGCTGGTGACTGCCCCAGTGTCCCAATATGGGGTTTTTGAGTGCAGCCCCGAGTTGTCTAAGGCTCTGATTTTTATAAGGCAAACTATTTGCAGGGGGCAGATACACATAGTTATAGAAGCGAAAACTAGTAGTTAGGGGAAATCACGAGGGGCAAAAACAATAAGGGGAGATCATGAGGATATGGCAGTTTAATTTACACAATGTTATGATCAGGAGAGCACTTAGTAATTTTTATAAAACAAATACAATGTACAATGTCCTTACGTAATGTAGGGAGGGGGACTTGCAGATAAGGGTCATAAACAACATGATCATAAAAAGCTATAATCATAGGGGCTATGTGGTCAGTAACTTACATTACTAACAATTTTAGGTAAAGGCATTTACAGTGACACTGGGAGGGAAAACAAGAGGAACTAGTTTTGAAGGTAAAAAGGAGTAAATAGTAAAATGGAGTTAAGCGTGTTCTGTTATTCAATATTATATAGGGATGGTATGAAGATCACTTTAACATAATCACGAAGGTTGTTTGTCACAAGGGTAGTTAGTGACTTTCTACACACTATTAATAATTTTAGCAGTTCTAATCAGGTACACTTAAAATACTATGCAATGGGCAGGGAGGCAAATGGAACTCTTTTTTTTTTTTTTTTTTTAGAGGCAGAGTCTCACTTTATTGCCCTCGGTAGATTGCTATGGTGTCACACAGCTCACAGCAACCTCCAACTCCTAGGCTTAGGTGATTCTCTTGCCTCAGCCTTCCGAGTAGCTGGGACTACAGGTGCCCACCCCAATACCCAGCTATTTTTTTTGGTTGCAGTTTGGCCAGGGCAGGGTTTGAACCCACCTCCCTTGGTATATGGGGCTGGTGCCCTACCCACTGAGCCCCAGGTGCTGCCTAGAATTCTTTTTGATTTTTTTTTTTTGTTGTTGTAGAGACAGATTCTCACTGTATGGCCCTCGGTGGAGTGCCGTGGTGTCACACAGCTCACAGCAACCTCCAACTCTTGGGCTTAGGCGATTCTCTTGCCTCAGCCTCCCAAGTAGCTGGGACTACAGGCACCTGCCACAATGCCCGGCTATTTTTTTTTCTGTTTTGCAGTTTCGAGGGCAGGCTTGAACCCGCCACCTTCGGTATTTGGGGCCTACACCCTACTCGATGAGCCACAGGCACCGTCCCTATTTTTGATTTTTTCTTTTTTAAAGCAATAAAATGTAGCAAAACAGCAACATCGAATCAGGTCTATTTTGTCTTCCCAATGATTCTCTGGAAAGAGAATTATATCAAAGTGGAGTTAGGCTTGCTTCTCTTTCACCTTAACACTTTGAGTTAGGGTTTATTTAAAAGTATAATAAAAGTTGATTTCCAACTCTGGAGGCTGAGGCAAGAGAATCACCTAAGCCCAGGAGTTGGAGGTTGCTGTGAGCTGTGTGACCCATGGCACTCTACCTAGGGTGATAAAGTGAGACTCTGTCCCTACATAAAAAAAAAAAGTTGATTTCCAAACATTTGGAGATTTCCTACATTTTTCTGTTGATTTCTAATTTAATTACATTGTGGTCTGCAAACATATTGTGTATGATTTTAATCCTTTTAAATTTATTGAGATCTGTTTTGTGGCTCAACATATGATCTATCCTGGAGCATGTGCACATAAAAATTAGGCATATTTAAGAGTATTTAGGTGAGGCTTGGCGCCTGTGGCTCAAGCAGCTAAGGCACCAGCCATGTACACCTGAGCTGGTGGGTTTGAATCCAGCCTGGGCCCGCCAAACAACAATGATGCTGCAATCAAAAAAATGGCCAGGCATTGTGGTGGGCACCTGTAGTCCCAGCTACTTGGGAGGCAGAGGCAGAAGACTTGCTTGAGCCCAGGAATTGGAGGTTGCTGTGGGCTGTGATGCCACAGCACTCTATCCAGGGTCTGGAGGCTCTTTCTCAAAAAAAAAAAAAAAAAAAAGAGTAGTTAGGTGGAGTGTTTTATGTATGTCAATTACTTCAAGTTGGTTCCTAGTGAGTCTTTCCTGTACTTGCTAATTTTGCCAAATTTGCTTTTCATCTTTAATATTTTCTTTCTTTTGACTTTGTTCTTTTACTAGTTTTGAGAACTTAATTCACTTTGTTTTTTTTCTTTTCCTGCTATGTTTACTTAAGATTATGAGGGGGGCAGCGCCTGTGGCTCATTGAGTAGGGCTCTGGCCCCATATACCAAAGGTGGCGGGTTCAAACCCAGCCTCGGCCAAACTGCAAAACAGAAAAATAGCTGGGTGTTGTGGTGGGCACCTGTAGTCCCAGCTACTCGGGAGGCAGAGGCAAGAGAAAGGCCTAAGTCCAGGAGCTGGTGGTTGCTGTGAGCTGTGTGACGCTAAGGCACTCTACCATGGGCGATAAAGTGAGGTTCTGTCTCTACAAAAAAAAAAAAAAAAGATTATGAAATTTCCTGGCTTGGTGCCTGTAGCTCAGTGAGTAGGGTGCCGGTGACATACACCAAAGCTGGTGGGTTGGAGCCGGCCTGGGCCTGCTAAAGAGCAATGACCACTGCAGCCAAAAAATGGCTGGGGGTTGTGGTGAAACCTGTAGTCCCGGGTACTTGGGAGCCTGAGGCAAGAGAATTGCTTAAGCCCATGACTTTGAGGTTGCTGTGAGCTGTGACGCTAGAGCACTCTACTGAGGGCAACATAGTGAAACTCTGTCTCAAGAAAAAAAAATTATGAAATTTCCTGGGACCACAGCCATGTTTCTTCCATAATTTCCTTTTATAAAGTGTTGTCTAGTTTTGCCTTTATTTCCTTAGTTCACTTAACATTTGCGTAACAGAAAGCTTTTGAATGAAAACAAAATTTTCTGGGTCAGCGCCTGTGGCGCCCAGGGGTAGGGCACCAGCCCAATATACTGGAGGTGGTAGGTTCAAACCCAGACCTGGCAAAAAAAAAAAAAAAGAAAGAAAGAAAGAAAAGAAAAAGAAAACAAAATTTTCTTTTCTTTTCTTTTTTTTTTTTTTTTTGGAGACAGAGCCTCAAGCTGTCACCCTGGATAGAGTGCTATGGCATCACAGCTCACAGCAACCTCCAATTCCTGGGCTCAAGTGAGTCTCCTGCCTCCACCTCCCAAGTAGCTTGGACTACAGGCACCCGCCACAATGCCCGGCCGTTTTTTGGTTGCAGCCGTCATTGTTGTTTGGCAGGCCTGGGCTGGATTCGAACCCGCCACCTCAGGTGTACGTGGCTGGCGCCTTAGCCCGTTGAGCCACAGGTGCCGAGCCGAAAACAAAATTTTCAAGAAAAAAGATTTTATTTTTATTTTTTTTGGCCAGGGCTGGGTTTGAACCCATCACCTTCAGCATATGGGGCCGGTGCCCTACTCCTTTGAGCCACAGGCACCGCCCAAGAAAAAAAATTTTTTTTCTATTGCCCTATATAGTTTGTGGTGGCGTCACATCTCACAGCAACCTCAAACTCTTGGACTCAAGCAATCCTCTTGACTCAGCCTCAGACCCCCAAGTAGCTAGGGGAACTACAGGCACCCATGCCTATTCCTGGTTAATTTTTTTAATTTTTAAAAGAGATGATTCTGGCTTTTGCCCAGGCTGGTCTCCAACTCCTGAGCTCAGGCAATTCACCTGCCTCAGCCTGCCAAAGTGCTAGGATTTACAGGTGCAAGCCACCATGCCTGGCAGCAAAGAAAGGAGTTTTAAAAAATCAAGCTATTTTTCAGTTAAAAAAAAATTCAAGCTATTAAGTTATAGTTTTATTGCATTGTTATCAGAAAGAATCGTTTGATCTGTCTTGGACCCAGAGTTAATGTTAGATAATTGCAAAACTTCAGCTCCCTATCCCGATTACCCACTGAAAACTTCAAACTTATGACCTTCCCCCTATGGCTCTTCGCACCAGAGCAGTAACACCTTATTGGCTGTTCTACCATCCCATCACCTCCCCTAACCGAGTCTATATAAGGTGCACTTGTCTTTTGCTCTATCTCTTCTCTCTCTCCCCCCTCTCCCCCCATGTGTCTCCTCTCTCTCTCTCTAACTTCTCTTCTCTCCTCTCTTTCCCCGTTTCTCTCTCTCTCTTCTCTCCTCCTTTATGCTGCTCTGCAGGATCCCCCGCCAATAAAGACCTTTCATACAAGCCTTGGTGTTCTGTGAGGGTTATGCTGGTCAAGTGCCCCCCTTTCATCTGGTGTCAGAAGTGGGATCTAATTAGGAATGCTCCAATTTCCTGAGAGCTCCCTATCTTCTTCTCACACTCCTGGCACTCACCACCACTTGTGTCCATCTGCGAAGGTGCCATAATCAGCACTCAACACCACCTCCCCCAAACTCGGTAAGTACCCCTATGGGAGCAAGTTTTCCTAAATCGTAGGCTAGGTTGCTTACATTCCTGGCGATTCACCCATTTCTTGAGGCTTGAGTTCTCAATTCCCCTTAACCTTGTGTGGCCTAGCTCAGTGCTTCCACAGCTCGCAGGAAAATTCCTGGCATCAGGTCTCAAGCTCTCCTCGGCCCCAAGGGTCTGACGCAGATTTAGGCATAGTGACAGCTATCCTAAATTGTGTCCTTGTTTTCACAGCCAGCAACAAAGCAGGGAAGACTCCCCCCTTTGTCCTGGTCCTCGTGTGATTTCGCTCATGCTTTATTTCCGTGACGAATCGCCATGGGTGCAGGCTATTCTATCCCACGTAACTCCCCCTTAGGGTACTTATTACACTACCTGGTAAAATTAGAATTAAACTTAAAAAACCAAAAAAATTAAACTCTCTACCCAGGTTTAGCCACTTTACAAGCTAAATAACCAAAGTATCTAGCCAAGCTATAGTTCACTTAATTTTT
>CAUYRH010078711.1:0-85435 GCA_963574655.1 Perodicticus potto
GCGCCTGTAGTCCCAGCTACTTGGGAGGCAGAGGCAGGAGACTCGCTTGAGCCCAGGAATTGGAGGTTGCTGTGAGCTGTGATGCCACGGCACTCTACCCAGGGTGACAGCTTGAGACTCTGTCTCAAAAAAAAAAAAAAATAGAAATGGTCTGGGAGACTTAAGTCTATTAAGACTGAGTAGAATTCTTAATTCTACATACTTACGCCCACATACGAGTGTTACAGGCTTGACTTTGCAAAACACAGAAAATGTACAAAACACCAACCAACCCCCCCCCAAAAAAAAACCCCAACAAAATGGATACACACAACAGAAACAAAAGTGCTACCCTTGATTGTAGGAGAATTTGCCCTGGTTGCCAAGTTATTCATTCCCATATAGTTGCATTGTGATCTAATGCAGTAGACGTAATAGTTTTCAAATTGTTGATCCCCAGTCAATACCTGAATGTGCAATCAACTTAGTGGATCTCAAGAGTTAAATAAATAAATAAACATAATAGAAGAGAAAAGAAAAAAAATGAGAGGGTGCATTGTATGTGGTAAGAGTATATATTTTGTGAAAATGTGTTTGATTTATTTATTACATGAATGCTGGGTTGCCATGCGTGATGTATTTCTTACTGTATGATCTTAGTGCCAAAGAGCTGCAAAAACAAACAAAAAAAGAAAAACAAAAAAATCCACAAAGAAGGAACTGAGACAACTGACCTCTTCAAATGCCAAATATGACCTCTGTATTTATTACGATTGTGCTGACCCCAGTGGGGCATTTGACACTATTGACCACAACCTCAACTGTGTTTGAAAGTCAGCTTGCCTTTGACTTCTGCAATGTTTTTTGCCCTATCTTCCTACTCCCCTGGTCGCTCTTTATTAGCTCTTTCTTATACATTCTGTTTAAAATTCCTTCAGCATAAGGCAAAAAATTTCTTCACTGAGCAAGATGCCTTCTCCTGCCTGCCCCTCCGACCTCAATTCCCATATCTTTTCTTCGGGTGTCTGATCCTATGACCAAGTTATTCCTTGCAGTTCTCCACCTGGTTGGGCCATTCCATCCTTCCTGCCTAACTTTTCCCTCTTTCATGACTGTCAACCTAAAATAATCGAAAGGGTCAGAACCTAGTTTAAAGAGAGTTTGTTCAAGTGCAAATGTTGAAGAATGCAGCTGGGACACTCTTTCAAGGTGCTTTGGAAATTGCTCAGGAGAACAAAAGAGCCAAAAGAGAGGCGCTAGTTTTTAAAGAGAAAAAAGGATAGACGAATCCAGAGGGGGTGATTATGAAAGTTGTTTGTCAGGAATTGTCATTGGCTTGCAGAATAACATAGTGATCAGCTATACATTGTTGTACTATAGGACATATGGCATCTTCTGATTACTTGGCGTCAGTGAGTCTGGAGCCCCCAGAGCAAGTGGTTTCAAGAGATAATTATTTAGCTCAAGAGGGAGTCAGACCTCACTGCTGGTACATTTTAAATGCCCTTCTGGAAAGGATTTTTTCTTTCTCATGAACAATCAACATTTCCTTCTAGAGAAGGAGTGTTCCATGCCTTTTGGTTATCAGGAACACTGGAACACATTACATGTATATAATACACACAAATTTCCTCACATGGTAAGAAATAAAAGTTGAAAGAAAGGAGACTTACCCTTTCTTGGATGCATTCCCTTCCCTTCCCTTTCTTTCCACTTTAAAAAATGCTAGGTCTGTACCAACAAATTAATTTCATCACCCGGTAATGGGTTTCAATCCAAAATAGGCCATAACCCATTAATGAGAAAAAACCGTGGAGTGAATTAAAAACCTCTCCTTTAAGCAAGTCTCTCTCCTCTGAGTGTCTTTTCTGGCCATGTGAAATGCCTCTTTGCTATGCTTCCAGGATTAACTGCTGTGAAATCTTCTTAGAACTTCTCACTCACTAGCTCTGTAACTTGGGCAGGTTCATTCATGCAAAAAATATTTATTAGTGTCAATTATGTCAGAAACACTGCTGAGCACTGGGGATGCTGAACCTGGATGGAGCAGCTCGATGTGCTCCATAACTGATATCACAGAGCTTGGAATCTCATCGGTCCTCAGGAATGTAGACCCTCCTATTTCATCTGCTTACGGTTAACCTTATTAGGTTTAGCCCATTATTATAACCTGTGGGATCTTTTGGCAACTTGATTCTGCCATTGTTTCCAAATAAAAAGTCAAACCATATTTAAAACTAAAGTTCCCAGAGATATGAGAAGCTTTAGAATCTGTAGCTACCTGCAATTGACGGCCATCTAGTCAAGGCTTGGTGGGGGTCAAGGATGAAAAGTACTCTCGAGACAAAGCCAAAGTTAGAGTCAATTTCACAGTTGCTTAAATACCTTTGCTGAAGTTCTGCACACTTTCCATCCCTACCCAAAGTAGCTTACATTCTCCTAAAGGTGAGATATGATCATATTTTCTATTTTTGTGTGTATTTTCCAAAAGATGAACATGATAGGCACTTGATAAATATTCT
This sequence comes from Perodicticus potto, assembly GCA_963574655.1. NCBI lineage: Eukaryota > Metazoa > Chordata > Mammalia > Primates > Lorisidae > Perodicticus > Perodicticus potto. Next base: position 2,502 of record CAUYRH010078711.1, read on the forward strand.
ACTGGTTAATCGACTGGCAAATAGAATTGTTAAGATATATTTCAAATTTTAAAATTTGAATTAGGTAACAGAGCAGAAGTAACTTTCAGCACTTAGACCACATACAAAGTTCCTTTCTGTAAACCTCCCAATTTGAAAGCAGAACGTGAACAGTTGTGTCATTTGGTTAAAAATATTTCTTATTTCACCATATTCACCTACGTTTAGTTTAAATAATTTACTTGAAACTAACAAAACCCACTATTGCCTTTTGAGATTGCCTTTATCAGCATTTAATACCCATCCTATTTTAAGATAATTACACTAGATAGGCACAGCTAATTAACACTGTTTCCTTAAATAAAGATTAAGTGGAAAGAATTTATCAGGGACTTTAAAATCAGGTCGTTTTCTCAGCTGGGTGATTCCAGAGCAGATCTGTAGCCTCTTTCTGAGTCACAAGCTTTACCTTCCCCTTCCATGAGCTGCCTTCAGCCAGAGACGGTTGGTGCACCTTGTATTGACTCGATGTCTCCAACTATATTGTTTGATTTGAAAGCTTTTGGCCACTCAGTGGAACATAGTGATGGAACAAAACACCAGGCTGGCTTTGTTCTTCCCACGGGTCCTCCCCGTCGCCATGGTTACCCAGCCTTGTCGGGAGAAGATAAGGAAAGAAGTTTGGGGGGAGCCGGGTCCCTCCGTCAGCGGCTGGGCCCGAGATTCACAAAGTACAAGAAGGTTGTAAGGTTTCCGGAGGGCTGAGTGAGCCTTCAGGCTTCTTTCCCCACAGTTCAGCTTACCCACTGTGCACCTTGCAGAGTTTGCATTTTAGCTTAAGCTTCTTGTCACTGTAAGTTAATAATTTGCCACTGCTTGCAACCTACACTGACAGGGACCCTGAAAAGGGAGCTACTTGATCACATAGCACCCCCCAAGGGGAGAAAGCTTCCACACAACGCAAGAAGATGCGCGCTTTTAGCTCTTTCACTCATGTCAAAAAATAAAAAATTTCCTTCCTGTATTCAGTAAGGACAATATTATTGCCAAACACTGTTTCTCAAAAGCTTCTGGAAAGTTTTCAGATGCACACACAGAAGGCGTAGCGCCTACCTACCCCTCTGTGAAGCACCTGGCAACGCATGTAATTAGGTTCAAATGAGGCAACCACGCACACATGTATAAACCAACCCCACAACGTATGTTTTTTTCTCGGTGAAAATGTGGTTGGGATATGAAATATCCAGTTAATCTTTTTTCTCCCCACTTGAATAGGTGGGCAAAACTACTCTAAGACATTTAACTTTACTCAAAAGTAAGGGGGTAAACGGAAGAAGTGGCCAAGTATAGCGAAAGAGACGTACCTTGAACACAGCCCAGACATTCACTAGCTCAGAGTAGGCCACTGAATTAATTCTTATTGAATGAAAACCAGAACAAGTCAGATGGACCTCACTGCCAATCCTGACTGCAGCCTCTCCTGTGTGGCCTTCCAGAGGTGGTCAGCATCTCTGAGCAACCCTGGCATCGTCAGCGTGAGGATGGCGTCTATCCTAACAGAGCCCTGTGAAGACCAAGCCCAGTAAGACAACTTATATAAGGTGCAAGCTCCTTCCACGGGACTAGGCTTCTCCTATAAATGGTTGCTGTTATTTTGTGATCTTGTGTAAAAATCAATGCCTCATAATCATATGCATTTATGGGGTACACGTAATATTTGAATAGATGAATCTAATGTGTAAAGATCAGATCAAAGTGTTTAGGATATGCATAACCTTAAACATTTCTTCCTGTTGGGAACTTTACAAATCTTCTCTTCTAGCTATCTTAAAATATGCAATAAATTATTCTTAACTATAATCACCTTACTGTGCTATCGAACACTAGAACTGTGTGTTCGTACCCATTAACCAATCTCTCTCATCGTTCTCTCCCGGCCCTTCCCAGCTTTGGTAATCACGCCACTCTCTCTTTCCATGAGAGCCACTTTTTTACTCCCACATACGAGTGAGAATATGTGATATTTGTCTTTCTGTGCCTGGCTTATTTCACTGAATCTCATGAGATCTAGTTCCTTTATGTTGCTGCAAATGACAGGGTTTCAATTTTTTATCGCTGAATAGTATTCTGTTGTTTATACACACTTCATTTTCTTTATTCTGTTCATGGGCGTGTAGGTTGATTTCATATATTGGCTATTGTGAATTTAGATGCAATAAACCTGGGGGTGCAGGTATCCCTTTGATATAGCAATTTCTTTTCCTTTGGAGAAATACCCAGTAGTAGGACTCCTAGATGGTATGGTAGTTCTATTTTTAATTTTTTGAGAAACTTCCATACTGTTTTCCATAATGACTGCACTAATTTACATTTCCATCAACAGTGTATAAGAGTTCCCTTTTCTCTACATTCTTGCCAGCACTTGCTCTTTATTTTTTTATTTAACTTTTTATAGCAGTTATTCTAACTAGGAAGAGATATCTCCTGGTGCTTTTTATTGGTATTTCTCTGGTAATGAGTGATGTTGAACATGTTTTCATACACCTGTCGGCCCATGCTGTGGAGACTTCTCTGTGAACTGCGTGAAGCCAAGGCCCTGTGTACTTTATTCGTGTCTTTACTCTGACGTGCTCAGAGGCACAGGGAAGGGCTCAGTCAATAACCTTCCAGACAATGCTTCCCAACTGTCTTGTCTTCTTTGTCCCAAGTAGAACAAGCTTTACCTCTGTTTCAGGTTGACTGTCATAAATTACCTCCTGGGCTGGCTTCCTCCGTGACGCAGTGAGTGGGGTTAAGTTAGGAGAGGTTCCCGCAGCAAACTAGTGTCTTACACTGGGAGAGCTACAGTTCAGAGACTCTCTGCTCTTGGCCCAGGTGCTAGAAACTTCTCTCGTGCTGCCGCTGTAGTGTACAGTCAAATGTGAAGATTGAAGGTCTGTTCCAGATTCCACATGTTTTTTTTAACTGTCCAACTCTGTCACTTGACATTTAGCAGGTACGTGGTTGCCAGCACTGTGCAAGGCCAACAATGACAGTCTCTGTCCTAGAGTCATTTAGAATCTGTTGGAGGAAACCTTGTGTGATGCCATCAACACAAGGTTTCTTTTTTATTATTGCTCACAGCAACCTCCAACTCCTGGGCTTAGGCGATTCTCTTGCCTCAGCCTCCCAAGTAGACAAGACTATAGGCGCCTGCCACAATGCCTGACTTTTTTTTTTTTTTTGCAGTGTGGCTGGGGCCTAGTTTGAACCCACCACCCTTGGTATATGGGGCCTGCGCTCTACCCACTGAGGTACAGGCGCTGCCCAATACCAGGTTTCTGATGCTAGAGACAGAAAGCGAGCACCCAGGCCAGCTCGATTGCAGAAGCTCTGGACTCGGGCAGGCTGTGGTTACCCATCGATTCTATTCCTTAGCTCTGTGGCACTTTGCCCTGTCTATTTGCTGCTGAAGCTACTGATGCATCTTGTTATTGATCTGCTCTTTAAGTGGCAGTCACTGCATTAGCAGCATTAGCATCCCGGGAGCTTGTTAGAAATGTAGACTCTCAGGCCCCCAGTTTGGCCTGCTACACTGGAACCTGCATTTACCTAACTCTTCTGGTTTGTGTGCACAGTAGTCCCTGTTATGACTTGACCTCTCATGGTTTCAGGAAAAGGTAAGTGAGGGGACAGAGGCAAAGCAGTGGGCACATTGTTAACAGGCAGCCACATAACATAGGTTTTCTTCATTTGTTTAGGACACATCTCAAACAAATGATACCTGAAATGCTACAAAGGTCCTAGCAGCTACAAAACATTAGGAAGAGAAGGGGCTCCAAGTAAGTAGTGCTTTGGAACTACTGCTCCCAGGAACATCCGTAATGATGCTGATCAGAAGGGGAAATCATTTAGGTCGGAATCCAGCCAGAAAGGCCATCCTCTTACCAAAGAGGACAAACCCTCAGCTGTGCTCATGGCACTGGAGAGAAGATCCTACTGATAGGCAGAATGCACAAGTGAGTAGACAAACAGAGAACTTCACCCCTGGGAAAGCATGCCAACTGTTCTCCTGGGCAGAAGTGTGGCTAGCAGGATCAGAGGGAGGCAAGGATCAGAAAGAGAAGCAGGATCCTAAAAAGGGCTCCCAGCGAGCAGCCAGGAGCCAGTGAGTGAGAAGATCCAGATGGCTCCCCAAATAGCCAATAAACATAGGAAAATACATTCAAGTTCCATAACTCAGAGGAACATACTAATTAGAGTAAGAACAAGCCAGCACTTTACTTTTAGATTAGCAAAAATTAAAAAGACTAGAACACCTTCTGGAGTAAAGGAGGAGAGAAGAGTATTCATTTTCATCATGAAAGTGGAAAGTTAGAGTCTTGTGGAAAGCACTTCAGCAAAACATAGTAGAATAAAACGTGTATGCTAAAAGGCACCAGTGTACCTACAAACACACACACGTACACACATTCCAATACTGTTTAACAGTAAAGAAAAAAACTGAATACATTTGGAACTTCCCACACTGTGGACTTGAAGGCAGCCATTACAAAGAATAAATTAAGTCATGCCAGTTCCTTTGGAGGGCTATCTGCGGCCTTGAAGAGAAAGCTGATGTAGCGAAGTATGAATAATACAATCCCATTTCTAGACAATAACAAAACTCCGAGCTGATGTCATCACTCCTCCCCTCTGATCTACTTTCTGCTCTCTCCGTTCTGCTCCGTGCCCTGGGCACTGACCGGTGGATCTCCCTTTTTAGGATCCTGCTTCTCTTTCAAAAGATGTGAAAATCAAGGGTATTTCTCTCAAGCCTCCGACTTCTAACAAGGCTTAGCTAATTCACGGTAGGTGATGGGAGTGGCTACAGGAAGAGGTCAGGGCTGGTTGGGCCTCTGAGCAAGACCACTCCCCCCAAGACAGCCATGTCTACAGGACTATCCTCCAGGTTCTGGTAAACACACACACACACACAGATTTTCCTTTAGCCTCAGGGATATCAACAGCCCTGGGATACAGCTCCATCCATTCTCATTTTTGAAATCTTCCCTGCACTTTTATAAATAATCCCATTATTAGATTCTTTTTGAATGATCTTAATTGGAAGTTGCCATCTGTTTTCTGCTGGGACCCTGGCTACCACAACCTCTATTTCTGCACACTTATGTATGTATATTCATGTTAGTATATTGTTACATAAACATGAGAAACTACTGAAGGTTATGTATTTCAAGGTCAAAAAGAGAAATAGAGAAGTTGGATAAAGGGGATAATGAGGTGGGAATGACAGTGCGTGGAACAGGCAAGAGGGGAGCTGAGCAAAAAAGGAGAAGAACAAAAAATCTGTACAAATCAGCCAAAACAACAACAAAAAATTATACATGACATACATGCAAATTTAATTTAAAAATCTAATGGGAAATGTGGCAAAAGAGATTAAACAGTGTAGATTTCCTGGCTCACAGGGTTGTGAGGGAAACAGTGAGAGGCTGAACATCTTGATCTGTAATATAGATCGAAATTCTCCTAATGAGAAGCATGATGTCCCAGTGGAAGCTGAGTTTCTTAAGCAAATTGATAGGCTTCTAGAGAATAATTCTTTTCTTAGTGATTGAATATGTTCAAAGAGAACAAAGAGCCACACATCTCAAAAAATCATGTGTTTAAAATCTACATTAGCTATAGAAAAGTGAGAAGAAGCAAAATCATAGTGGAGAAAATGGCCTAGTCTTGGGTTGGAAAAGGTTTGTATTTGTAAGACAGAACAAAGAAACATAGACACACAAAATTGGTCAAACAGTACTGTGCTTTATTCAGTGATAAAAAGAAAACATGATGAGATGGGACACCCAGGATTTGAGGGAATGGTTGGCTTGGCACAAGACCAGTTTTATTAGCCAAGAATGACAAGACATATTGAACGGAGGTGTCAGAGCTGTGAGAAGTGTATAAAGCAGACGTCCAGGGCAGAGAGGGCAGCCAAATGAAGGAAGGCAGTGGCTTGTGCACTTCATTTCTGTCCCTGGAATCAGCCTCGATGAGAAACAGAAACATTTCCCTAATAAGACAAAGTAATCCCAGCATGAAGAGCAAGGAAGAGGCTGGCACGTCATGGAGCCCTTTTATAAACCAGGATGGGTTTGGCTGAAGGCCCTTAGTGATAAAAGGGTCAACTTTGAATCTGATTAAATCAGAGAACCAAAGGAAAGGATTGAATCCTAGAAGGACGCCAGCCCATTGCAGTGGAAGCCTGGGGAAGAGATCCACCAGGTGCTGTGCAACCAACATGGTGCATGGACCTGCGGATCCGAGAGAGTGTGTGAGAACCCTGGTCATGTCTTTAGCAGAAGAGTTAGCCTTACTACCCCACACTTGACCAGCAACCTGCACTATCATTTGATTTAGTGTAAGATCCCAGCCAGAAAAACAGATCAGAAATCAACTAGCAACAAGAAACATGCTTTCATTCTTCTCCTGGACAGTGTTATTTCCAAACAAATTATTTGCTGGGTGTCAAATGTATTGCAAGTGGAAGGTATTTATAACACACCAACAAGTGCCTATTGATAATCTCAAATTCTAGAAGGGTAAAACTATAAGGAAGCATGAAGATGAGTCACTTCAAGCCTTTTATTGCACAGATGAGAAGGCTGAGGGACAAAAGAGGACACAATATTTGCACTTGGTATGTTTTACAAGCAGCACAGTGTTAGAAATGGACGCATAGCTAATAAGCATGCAAGAATCTGCCCAAGAGTAAGAGGGCAGAGTTATTATAAACATAATAGCACAATTACCAATTTAAAGAATCTTTTAATTACAGAAGTCTTCATGGTTTCCTTCAAACATAACACCAATACACACACATATACACACACACACAACTTGGCATCCATCATCTTAACAACCTATGCAGGCATATCCAGGCTGCATTTGTAGGCAGGGAAATGGCCTTGTTTCTCAAACTAAAGAGACCATAGGGGCACATGCCAGCCCATGATTAAAACAGGAAGATGTTGTTCCCCAAGCCCTCTCTTTATTTTCTGTACTCTTAATTCCCACTTCATATATGTGCTCATGGTGCCAACTGAAGTCAAAGTGTGGAAACCCAGCCCAGAGACTCCCTGCTGTCAGAAGTACAGCCAAAAGTGGCTTTACTACTCCTAACTTGCTTGTTAACAATTGCGTCACAAGCGTGGATTGACCACTGACAGAATGATCAGCTGGAGAGGCTGCCTTTTGGCTCCTCAGAAACTACAAAAGGGATGCAGACAAAAAACCAGGCAGGAGTTCCTAGAATCAGGCAATGTGGATCCATTCAACCTGACGCTCTGTCTTAGCTTGGCCCTGGTGCAGAAATGCAGAGGCAGCAGTGGCTTGATGGGATGGGTGTTGGAGCTGCCATGCTCAACCAAGGGCAGCACAGAGGGGAAGGTGATGTCTGCTGATGTCACATGTTCCGGTTCAAAGAGGTTAAAGCAGTTAAAAGTAATACAAATCCTCCTGTTCAGTTGAGAGTTGTGGGGATTGCTAATATGCTTTTGGCTAACTTATTAGAGGGCGGTTACCCTATGCAGGCTTTTATAGATGGAACTGATCAAATATTAAGATTTGGGCCTCATTCATTAGCAACTCGGTTGGTCTTCTGGTCCGTGGATTCTGTGTCTCTGGGTTTAACCAAGCTTGGATTGAAAGTATGTGGGGGAAAAAGACAGTTGGATCTGTACTAAACAGATTCTTTTTTTTTTTTTAAATCATTTACTAAACAATATAGTATAACAACTACTTACATGACACATTGTATTAGGTATTATAAGTAATCTAGAGGTGATTTGAAGTATAGGGAAGATGTGTGTAGATTATAGGCAAATACTACTCAATTTTATACAAAGAACTTGAACGTCATGGACTTTAGTAACTACAGGGGTCCTGGAACCAATTTCTCACTGACACAGGGGGATGACTGTAAATTAATTCAGATAAAATCATGGACAGCAAATGATATTATGCAAAGGCGACCATCTCCTTAGGAATTAAGAAAGGGTCTCAGTCCTGATGCCTACTTTTATTCCTGGATTCCTCATCCATTCTTTCTTTCTGCCTTCTGTTTTACTTCATTTCTTGGTTTGCTGTTATCTGGTTCCATGTCATGATAGAGCACTGAGTTTCTCCAACAGGTAGGCTGTATATATTTGGAAGTGTGGATAAATTATATAACCTCTGTGTACCTGGGATTTCTTAGAAGGGGGAAAATAGTAGTAGCTATTCCATAGGATTTCAGTAAAACACTAAGTCACTACAGTAACTAATATGTGATGTATAATCTCAGGCACATGGAAAGAACTCTTTGTTTGCTATTATTATTCTTTAGAAGGAACATAAAAGGTCTAGAATGCACGGTCCCACTTTTGTATGTGCCTTTAAGGATTTTAAGGTTTCTCTTGGTTTTGAAGTCATTTGTTGATTTAACTAAGGTGCCTACATTCTCATTCTCTCCCTCTCTCTCCCCCTCCCTTCTTTCCCCCCCTTCTCTAACACACACACACACACACACAGTGTCATGAGTGTTCATTGTGCTCCATGATATGTGTTGGTTGGCCCTTATTTCACAATTACCCTGGTTCCAGGAACCTCACATTGAGGTCCCTTCTGAGACTGCCTGTGTGCCAGCTACCATGGAGGGTGTTAGGGGATACAAAGAAAAATAACACATATCCTTAACTTGAAGGAACTGATGGGCTAATAGTAAATGGATATGTTGACAAGTAATTGCCACATATTGTGATGAATGCTAAAGAAAGCCACACAGGTTGCCTGGAGCTTCCGAAGAGGGTGCAGGGAAAAGAGAGAGAGGTGTTGAGGGAAGATGATCCTTAATGGGTTTCTAAAGTATGAGTATGAGTTTAGTGAGCAAAGAAAATAGGAAAGGATACCAGAGGTGGAGGGACTGGTGTGTCTGAAGAAAAGAAGGAAAGCTTCTTCTTCTGAAGAAGTTCAGGACAGATTCAGAACTCCATGGATCATTGGTTCTAGATAAGGCTGAGAAGAGGTCTGGAGGCTGCAGCACGAGAGGCCTGTGAGCCACGCAGAGACCTTGGCCATGATCCCACAAGCATAGATGATGAAGATCCACAGGAGGTTTCAAAGAGGAGGTGAATGGCCAGATTTACACCCGAGAAAAATCACTCTGACGGCAGAGTAGAAGATGGATTGGGAAGGGGTGTGCAGTGTGGGCAGAGGGGGAACTCTTCAGTAGCTGCTTGTGGTTCTCTAAGCAATGACTTTGTTGTTTCTCTTCTTCCCCTACCCTGTCTGTGGTCTCACAGACACAGGGCCATAACCACATGTCCAGCTCACTGGGCCTAGGGAATGGATATGTGAGCAAAATAGCCAGCATTCACCTTCCTTCTGTTAAAATAGTCCTTGAAGCTGAAGTCCATGGGCGGGCAGGCCTTAAGAGTCAAACACTAAATAGGTTCGCAGAACCCAATCAAGTGATGAAGCCATCTGGATGGGAAGTTACTAGATTCATGGACAGAGATCTGGTGAAAATAGGTGAAAGATACTTCAAATAAATTAGGTAAGAGTTTAGCTTCAGCTCAGGAGACTCCATTTGTAGGACAAATAAGCTCCAAACCCTCTGACAACTGATTGTTTAAAAATGGGCTTTATCGTGTCTGTCAGGAAAATAAACAAAATTAAGTTGTAGGTCTTGGTTCCTGGTGTCTGTTCCTAAATCTCTGGTTAATGAGAAATGCCAACCAGTGAGAAGAGCTCCAATTTTCTGGAAATTATAAAACTGTTCCCTGACTAGGTATTTTCCAACCTCAAAAGGTTTTAGAATTAACCACAGAGGATGAAGTGTACAAAACTCACACTTTTAACATTTTTGTGCTGAATTTAAGGCAATCCCTATATATCTGGTAATTAAAGTGTTTGTAATGTTTGTAAAGTGTTTTTAATTTTTAAGAGGTCCTGGCATAGTCGATCTTATAATTAGCCATGCGATTCCAGTTTAAAAGTCTAATTAAGTGGTTGATTTCAGAGTAAAGCTTTGGAGTTGAAAGTTCCAAGTAAAGTTGGCTAAGTTTGTAAACAGTATTGAAATATTTAAGAGAACTTAAGGTTCATGGTATTTAAAAGTTTAATTTATTAGATTTATAAGAACCGCTTAGGCACTTGGAAAAGTTTTGCTTGTTAGTCAAGTATTTGAAGTACTTAAAAAGAAAATCATATATATTACATTTATAAATGTGGTTTAGACTGTGTAAGGGAACTTAATTGCCAAAATTGTAAAGTGCCCCTTAAAAATTTATTAGATTTATAGAAAGAATAATAAGATTTGTAGTTTGAACTTAAAAGCTTAAAGGAAAAAAATTCATTACTTAAGTATATTGAATATTTATCTTAGAAACCAAGTAGCTGCAAATGTTTTTTTATGTATGCAAAGGCTTTCCTCTAGGACCCCAGAAAACTCCTACTGGGAGTTTTCCTGGGATTTTTTTTTTTTTTTTTTTTTTTGCACCAAGGCAAGGTGAGAGACAACTTTTCCCCTTTGGGCTTCAGCTGAGAGGTTGGTGGTCCATGAGCCACAGTGTGAAGCAGCCTTAGTGCACTGAAAGAATACACCTGACAAAAAGTGTGTTCCGCAGGGATGCTGATCCCAGTTCCAGCCAACCCCAGGGCCAGTTCCAATCCAGCCCTTGTCATGGGCCGTCAATGTGAACCAAAGTATTTTTCTAATGCGCTTTAGCTGCTTGGAGTTGAGTCTGCAGGAAGGGGCCCATGTTAATTGCCCCTGTGGGTGGGATTACAAAGCAGGAGCAATTAACATGCATATTTGAAAAACAAAACAAAACAAGCATATTTAGTATTTTGGTCTTCACATAGCTCCCTCCTGAGAGTTTTCTTGCATTCTTCATGTCTTTGAAGAGTCCTGGATGCTTGGCACTGCCTGCCCTCTACTCAGGTCCTTTCCCCTGCCAAGGCCAAGGAGCTGGGCAGAAGAGACAGGATGAGCCAGAAGGCCAGGTGTGGATGCTTTCTGACTTCTCATCCCTCTCTTTAGTCCCTGGGTCTGAGGATACGAGAGCAGGAGGATTGGAAAGGATGTGCAGAAACCACAGGTCACCGTGCATTCCCCCCCAGTTCATTATGTGAGTAGTCTTCAGATTTAAAATGGAGAAATGAAAACAAAAACTTCTGGCACAGAGAAAGTTATGGATCTCTGATTAGGGCTTTGAAAGTCTGTTCAGAGTACCATCGGATAGTTCCTATATCCTCACTTCAACGGTTGGGGTGTGGTGCTATTATTAAAATTAGGAATTCAGAGAAGCAGATTTAGGGATAAAAAGAGAGGTTCAGTTTTGCACAAGAAGAGACTGAGCTGCTGTGAGTTACCCTGTTGGAAGTGCCTTTTGGGCCATGGGATACATGATTCTAAACTTTAGCAAACGCACAAGGATTGGAGTGGCAGGTTCTGGAATGATTGCCGTTGGATGGTTATTAAAGCCTGGTCTTCTACCTGTTCACTTTACCTTGCTGGTTCAAAGTCATTTTGCTAGACACTAACTAGGGTTGTTATATCAGTTAGGAATGTTATTGGCTCAAGTAAAAGAAAATCCATCATACAGTGTTTCAAATAGAGATTCTTTCATTACCTAATAAAAATCTTTGAGAGGAGGTGGCTGCTGGCACTGGTTCCGTGGCTCAATGATGCCAGCCCCAAGATCCCTGCCATTGTATTAGCATTTTCCTCATGATCTTGAAAGGGTTGTTGCATCTCCAAGCACAGAATCTGCATTCAAGGTAGGGCCAAAAGGCAGATGCATGTTATACTGTTACACTTATTTTTAAGAAAGACCTTCCTTGGCCTGTCAGAATTCTGCTTAAGTTCCATTGCCCAGCACTGTCACATCACCATCTCCAGCTGTAAGGAAAGCTAGAAAGGCAGTGAATGAAAAGGGAATTCAGAAAAATTATAAAGTCAGCCTATGAATTATGATTTCCCACCCACTAGGAGTTTAGAGTGTTGTGATTATTATTCCTTGACCCAGGAATCCAGAGCCAGACCTGGTCCACGGTGGGTGCCATCCTTAGACTGATTCTGTGATTTGTTTTCTTTCCTCCTTGAAACTTTATATTCTGGAACCCAAATCAGTCATCAGTCATTTTCCAAAATCTGCAGGAGAAAAAAAAAGTTGGTATCTGACAAATCAGGATTTTCCCAAATGTGCAAAGAGTCTGGATAGTCATCAGAGCCTCCAAATTATCCTAAAATTTAAAAGTGGGGAAAACTTTAATCTGACAGAAACTCTGTGTAAATGGCAGAGAACCTGCAGCTTTGGAGTCAGATGTTGGCAAACACTGGCCATAAAAGTCATTTGGGGAATTGCTTAAGGGAATTTGTGAGCAGTGAGGACACCTGGTCGGGGAAAGCTTGTTTGGGCAGAGTGCTGCTCCGGGGTAGAAAACTGGCTGAACAGTTTTGAGTTTGCCAGAAGCTTCAGGCTCTATCTTGTCCTACTTGGACCAGGGAGACATCCCTCCTAAAATGACAGTAATGCATCAATTAAACATTTTGTCACAACCAAAAAAGCCACCCCCACCAGACAAGAAAACCAATACACCCTCCTCTGGCTTCTTTGCTCAGGGCTGCCATTTTTAGCATAACCAGTTAATGCAGAACATCTAGATGTACAAGTTAAATTTACATTTATCTCTAAATATCATGTTTTTCAAGGTACAGGTTTTAAACTGGTACTTCTGTCTGAAGAGCTTTGGTTATATGTTCAACCCTCTCTATCATTTTGCTAGCTTTGGGGCCCTTGCCTTAGAGCTGTTTTCACAGAAAGGTACTTGATTCTATCAACTCTGAACTGGAAGCTGAGTGTCGTTCCCATCACCTACTGCCCATCACACACTATGGAATAAAGACCTGTCATCAGTAAATGTCAACTTTACAGCTTATTTCTTGACTTCCAAAATGATTTTCTGTTTTGTTCTATATCACTCAAATATGTTATTCGTCCCCTACTACGAAGCTTACATATGTAGTCAGTTTTAAATAGACTTCCATTCATGCAGTGATGAATGTTTCTCCCCAGAATTTGCTTTCTATATGCAACATTTAAAAATGGAATGTTTTTTCCACTGATTTTTTAAATTACGTAGTTAACAATGCTTTGTTTTGATTTCTGATTGATGTCCAAGGGGCAGAGGCTCCTAATGCTCTAAGCATAAGAAACCTACAACTTCTGTGTCACATTGTTAATATTTCACAGATCTGAACACGCTCTGGGAGCTCGTTAACCCATATAATGAGATGAAGAATTTTATTCACTAAAATTCCAGGGCCTGTTCCCTCTGAGATTAATATCAGTCACAGACTTCCCTGGGGGCTCTGCATGAAGCAGAGGGTCGCAAGTTGGGGAGCAGAGAATTTGTGTGGAATGGTTGTGTGGGAAAGGAGACGTGAATGGCCAGGGAAAGGAGGGGCGGAGGACAGACACACAGGGGGAGAAACTGAGATACAGAGACACAGACAAAGAGAGAACGGGTGGGACGCAGTGGGAGGACAGCTACGGTGGAGTCTTCTGGCTGAGGATACATTTTAAGGAATTTTAGGATGTTTCACTGTGTAATGTGCTATTTGTAATTGAACTTGTGCATATTTGTCCTAGCACATTTTGCATGACTATAAAGGAATGCTGGAGACTGGTAATTTATAATGAAAAAAGAGTTTATAGAGTTTACTGGCTGGAAGATTGGGCATCTGGTGAGAGCCTTGGGCAGCATCGTGGAAGGTGACGGGGAGTCCATGAGTGCAGAGATCACTTGGCAAGAAAAGAAATGGCCGGGGCTAGGGGGAGGTGGGGCTGAGCTCTTTTAAACCTGGAACTCCACAGAGGGAGAATTCACTCATAACTCAAGGACAGTACTCAAACATTCATGAGAGATCTGCCCCCAAGATCCAAACACCTCCCATGAAGCCCCACTTTCAACACTGGGATCCAAATTTCAACATGAGATTTGAGGGATGAATATCCAAACTATACCAACACTCTTTTAAGAAAACTAAACATTTCCAAAATACAGCACAATCAATGCTGGTCCTCATGCTGCACCTTGTGTGGCCAGACCTATTCATTCTATGTAACTCTAACTTCATGCACTCTGACCTACATCTCCCCATTGCTCCCTCTTCCTACCCCAGCTCAGCCCATTTTACTCTGTTTCTAAGTATTCAACTTTATTTATTTTTTTTGGTAATTCCACATATAAGTGAGATCATGCAGTATTATTTTTGTGTGTGTCTGGCTGTAGGAAATTTGTTAAGAGAGTAGATTTTATGTGTTCTTATCAGAGAAAAAAGATACCAAAGTAACAACAAAAAATTTAAATTGAACATGTTGTTTAGGAATGAATACATAGTTATTCAAACTATAAAGAAAAATTAGCTAATTACCCTGATCTGATCATTACACATTAGATATAGTGGAACATCTTTATGTACTCCATAATTATGTACGACTATTGTGTTTCAATTTAAAAACACAGAATATTTTTAAAAAGAATAATGGGAGTCATTATTCCCATAATCAGAAGGATGATTAATTCTAATGAAGAGGGAAGAAGATGGGTTCAGGAAGAAAACATGGGAAAACTGGGAACCGTTCAGTTACTGGTGATGTTCTAATTCTTAAGATGAAAGGTGCTTACATAGGGTTATTCAAAACAATGAACAAATAAATTTTTTTTTTTTTTTTACAAAAACAGATTTACGTAATTTATTAGGACCTGTGAGGTCAGATGTGTGTTCCAGGCTATACATCAATGGGCAGGGACTGGGCTCCGGGCCATGGAGATATATTTGGGTTACACTCATAATTTAAGCCTCTTTCCTCATTATCACTTCTTTTTCTCCGTCCTCCAACTGCTGTAAAATTGTTTCCTTAAAGTAGAGCATTCCCCAGAGAATTGTGATTCATCCCAGGTAGTGTGTGTCCGGTGGAAGGAGTGGCTTAAACAAGAAATTGAAAGGCCCGGTTTCTAATCCCAGCTGTGCCTTCACTAACTCCTCACCTCAGTCCTCCTTTTTTTTTGCAGTTTTTGGCCGGTGCCGGGTTTGAACCTGCCACCTCCGGTGTATGGGGCCGGCGCCCTACTCCTCTGAGCCACAGGTGCCACCCCACCTCAGCCCTCTTCCCTGTAAGTGAGGCTGCAGCACAACATTGTGAGAATTAAGTGAAATAATGTCTGTTCATGTCCCTTCCACAGTGTCTGGCATAAAATAAGTTTAATGGATCCTACATCTGGCTCAGCAGAGAATACTAAAGTTGTACCACTGCTCTATTTTTACCCAGATCTGCCCATATGGGGGGAGAAATAAAAAGGTATTTCTGTTACTAATATAATTTTTTAATCAAAAAATTAAACCCCTCTGGGGTCATCAATAAAAGAAAAAATCCACATTACCATCAACAGACCTATTATCCCCCCTTTAAAAAAAAATACAAAACTAGTTAAATGTTGCTGAATTTTGTACCAACAGGAAAGTTACAGAAAAAAAATGAGGGGATAAAAACCCTTGTAATTCCTGCTCCACACGTTCCTCCAGCAGGTTCACTGTGGAATAATTTATTTTTTTCCATTAATCGGGCCAAAGGCAACATTTGTGCCCTGAACCACTGGAGCTCTGACTGCAAGGCGCTCTGCGTACATTATCCACCGGCGGAGCTACTGGGGAGCAGGCGGCCTCTGACCCACCGGACTGAGAACGCAAAGGGCAAGAGATGAATGGCCGGCAATCTCGGGCTTGGTTCACAGCGCGGGACCTGTAGCCTGGATCTCACAGCCAAAAGGCTCTGTAGAAGCCCTGCTGTCTGAGCGGAGCTCCCCACGGCTGCCGGGTACACTGCGGTTCAGCTTCTCAGCTTTGCCTAAGGAGCATCAGCGATGGAATCACCCTGTCATCTCTGTAATGAATGCCAAAAGGTGCCCGAAGGCCTGTACCTTGGTCTTCGTCCAAAACAACAACATCTCACTGTTAATTAAAGCTGCATAACACTCCGGGGTTTCCACCAGGGAGAGACGCAGCCGCAGCTTTCTCCGGTGTCATTTCTTAAATTGATGGTGATTCCAAAAATAACCTTGTTGCGCTCAGAAAGCACTGCTGGGTGAAAGTGGTGAGCTGAAGGACCAGAAGGACATTGTCTTCTAATCCCTGCACTGTCAACCCGCAGATCTTAAGCCAGGCACTCTCCTCTGTGGCTGACTGAGCCAGGTGACTACAAGACCGCTGGCTCCCGCTTCTTACAGACCAGGAAACCGAGGCCCCAGGGCTTGGTTAACTGCACTGTGTCAGCATAAAATTAAGGTCTCCTACTTGTTAGAGTAGGGCTATTTCTTTCACCCCATTTAAGTGTGTTGGTCCCTTGTAGGGACAAAGGCAAATAAAAAAAGAAAATATTTTTGATTAAAACTAAATATTCACACGTCAAAAAGGTACCAAAATTACAATGTTTAGCATTTATGACTTCTTAAAATGACCACATGAAAAAAAATTATGAAACCAAGCTGCATGGGTACATATTTTGAAAAGTGCTAAAGACGACGCATATACCTAAATTTTAAGTTGCCTTTAAAATCGGGGACCTCTACTTATCCCAAGTGGGCAGTGATAGCCCTTGGCTTTCAGCAAAAATCACATTCACTCCTTTGTCTGAACAAAAGAAGTTGCCAGCAGTTACCCAGGACCACAAGGCCCAGGCGGCCATCCCTGCGTGTTGGTCAGGGGAGAGGTGCAGCCTGGCGAACGCCGCGCGCTCGCATTCCGCGATGTACGTGGCTCGCATTAGTATGGAAATAGATGCAGCTCCGAGGCACTTTGGAAGTTGTCAGGGCTGTTCTCGTGTGACAAAGTTTTCATGTCTCCGTGCATTGTACAGTGCTCCCTTGATTTTAAAATCTGTGCTTACCTGATGTATTGTAATTATGGGATCAAAAATGACAGGATGATGCTATTCCAAAGTTAAAATGAATGATAATAATACCCTCGGTTTATATAGTGTCTTTCTTCTGTGAAAGTAAAAGAGTTCTTGCATATATTATCTCATGTATCCTCTCGACACCCCTGTGAGGTATTATTAGCCCCATTTCACAGATGGAGGACCAGGAGCAGGTGGGACCCCTGACTTTGGGAAGGTCAGCGGTCTTACCCAGCTACCCAGCCTCCGCACGGGAAAGCATTAGACGCCGTATCACTGCAGAGCTGCCTCAGCACTTCTGCCTCACCCAGGCCATGCATTACTTTACGCCTCCAAGCATCTATCATCTTGTGCCCAGAACTTTACGGCAGCCTCCTAACCAGCTCCTAACCTCCACCCTCGTCCCAACACTTTTACTTCTTGCTGTCTGCCTACAGCACAATAGCCAGGGTGAGCCTCTTAAATACCATTCATCAGATGGCGTTCCAGCCTCCGCGGTGTGCAAGTCAAGTTCTGTGCTCCTCACTCAACACATCCGCT
This sequence comes from Perodicticus potto, assembly GCA_963574655.1. Classification (NCBI taxonomy): domain Eukaryota; kingdom Metazoa; phylum Chordata; class Mammalia; order Primates; family Lorisidae; genus Perodicticus; species Perodicticus potto. The sequence continues at coordinate 19,991 of CAUYRH010078711.1, forward strand.
CCCACTGTTAGCCTGACCCCCAGTCTGCCAAACTGATCCCCTTCTTGTTCCTGGAACCCACCAAACACATCCCCACTTCAGGGACCCCTTTTTTGCTGGTCCCCCTGCTTGGAATAATCTTCTCGAGATAGCTGATTGCCACCTCCCTCATTTCCTTTAGGCTTTTGTTCAAAGTCCCCTTTCCAGATGATCATGTACCCGATCCCCACCTTCTCCACAGTGCTCTCACGCCACTCCACTTCTTCCATCACATCTTAACACAGTCGTACAGCATTACCACGTGTTTGTTTATCCATAGACAGTCTCACCATACACACACACCAGAGGGTACACTCCATGAGGGTAGGCACTTTTAACAGAGTCCAGAGCCATGTAAGCACATAGTAATCACTCAGTAAAATATCAGTTCTGACATTTAGCTAATATTGTGTAGGGGCTTTCCCCCCTTAATTTCCTTAAATCAAAATAGACGTTTTAAAGAAATGAGTCTGTGATATTGATATTGGCAGGCATGTTACCTCAAATCTTCAGATTGGAAGCAACAAAAACAGGCATTCACTAAAGGTTTACTTTATTTATTTTTTTAAATAACAATAACAATGTTTAAGATAAGCACTAGAAACAAAAACCTCGTAAAGAACAAATGAAGATAAATATACCCGGAAAAGAAATCAGATGATTGCTGCAATGAAATATTGAGCAATAATAATATCAATAATAATGCAAAAAAAAAGTAACATTCACATTGTGTCAGATAAAAGTATGTCTATCATAGAATGCTATGACTCTGAGGTTCAGTAGGGAGTTATCAGTTAACTTCTTTTTTTTCCAAATTCTCAAAAATAGAGAATATTTATTTTATAAATAAAAATAGAAGATAATTTCAAAAAACAGATCATGCCAAATCTTATAAACAATAGGAAAAGAAGAAATACTTCAAAATCATTCTACTTCATCTGGATATACCTGATACTAAAATTAGAAACAATACATCAGTATAAAGGGAAATTACAAACGTTTTTCACTTGTAAATGAGGATACAAAATCCTAAACAACATATTAACAAGTTGAATTAACAATTATTATTCCAATAATGTAATTTGGTCAAAATTAAATCCAATTTATGTGAGAATTAGTCACTATTTTCTTTTTGTTTCTTTTTCCTTTCCCTCACCCCTCTCTTCTTTTCTCTGTCTGCTCTCCCCTTCCCCGACCCCCACTGTGTCATTAATTGTCATTAATTGATGATGACAATTCAAAGTTGAATACATAGGAATGCTTCTCCATTCCTGTGATGCTTCACTAAGAATTAGGAGTTCCACTTCCATCCAGGTTAATAAAAATGCTGCAAAATATCCATTTTTTTAATGGCTGAATAGCATTCCATGCTTGCCACAGCTTGCCAAACCATTCCTGGGTTGAGGGGCATTTAGGCTGTTTCTACATTTTAGCAATTGTAAATTGAGCTGCGATAAACAGTCTAGTACAAGTGTCTTTATAGTAAAAGTTTTTTTTCTTTTCCTATTGGATAGCTGCCCAGTAATGGGATTGCAGGATCAAACGGGATCCTCTCTGCTGATGATATGATCTTATACTTAGAGAACCCCAAAGACTCAACCACAAGACTCTTGGAAGTCATCAAAAAATACAGTAGTGTCTCAGCATATAAAATCAATGTCCACAAGTCAGTTGCTTTTGTATACACCAATAACAGCCAAGATGAGAGGCTAATTATGGACATAACTCCCTTCACCATAGCCCCAAAGTAAATGAAATACCTAGGACTATACCTAACAAAAGAAGGACCTCTACAAAGAAAATTATGAAACCCTAAGAAAGGAAATAACATAGGACTTTAACAAATGGAAGAACATACCATGCTCGTGGCTGGGAAGAATCAACATTGTTAAAATGTCTATACTTTCCAGAGTAATCTACCGATTCAATGCCATCTCTATTAAAATACCAACCTCCTATTTTCAAGACTTGGAAAAAATGATTCTGCATTTTGTATGGAACCAGAAAAACCCATATAGTTAAGGCAGTTCTTAGTAATAAAAAAAAAGCCAGGGCATCACCATACCAGATTTTAGGCTGTACTACAAGGCCATAGTGGTCAAGACAGCATGCTACTAGCACAAAAATAGAGTCTTAGACATTTGGATCGAATAGAAAACCAGGAAATGTAACCAACAACTTACAACCACCTAATCTTCGATAAACCAAAGACTCCCTATTCAATAAATGGTGCTGGGAGAACTGGATATCCACATGTAAAAGACTGAAACTGGACCCACACCTTTCTCCACTTACAAAAATTGATGAAAGATGGATAGAGGACTTAACTTTAAGGCATGAAATGATAAAAATCCTCAAAGAAATCATAGGAAAAACACTGGGAAATATCGACCTGGGGAACGACTTCATGAAGAAGACTGCCATGGCAATTGCAACAACAACAAAAATAAACAAATGGGATTTAATTAAACTGAAAAGCATCTGTACAGCTAAGGAGACAACAACCAAAGCAAATAGACAACCTACCCAATGGGAAAGGATATTTGCATATTTTGAATCAGACAAAAGCTTAATAACTAGGATCTATAGAGAACTTAAATTAATCCACATGAAAAAGCCAACAATCCCATACATCAATGGGGAAGAGAGATGAACAGAACTTTCTCTGAAGAAGACAGATGAATGGCTAGCAAACATATGAGAAAATGCTCATCATCCCCAATTATTAGAGAAATGCAAATTAAGTCCACCCTGAGATATCATCTAACCCCAGTGAGAATGGCCCACATCACAAAATCTTAAAACTGCAGATGCTGGTGTGGATGTGGAGACAAGGGAACACTTTTACACTGCTGGTGGGACTGCAAACTGATACAACCTTTTTGGAAGGAAGTATGGAGAACCCTCAAAGAACTCAACCTAGACCTCCCATTTAATCCTAAAGGTTTACTTTATAGAGAAATTATATTCACCTTGGAGTGAATCTTGGCATATTGTCTGTAATTTTGACCCTAACCATATTCCAACACCTATTCTTTTTAAATTCTTCTTCTTCTTCTTTTTTTTTTTTTTGGTTTTGAGATAGAGTCTTACTCTGTCACCCTGGGTAGAGTGCCATGAGGTGATAGCTCACAGCAACCTCAAACTCTTGGGCTTAAATAATCCTCTTGCCTCAGCCTCCTGAGTAACTGGGGCTACAAGCACCCCCACAATGCCCAGCTAGTTTTTCTCTTTTTAGTGAAGACAGGGTCTCCTTTCTCAGACTGGTCTCCAAAGAGCCTTAGCTCAAGCAGTCCACATGTCTCAGCCTCCCAGCATGCTAGGATTACAGGTGTGAGCCACTGTGCATGGCCTTTGTCTCCTATTCTTTGGGTGATGCAGTAAGTCTGCTAAATCAATTGACCCTCTTACAACTTATTAGTGCATTGAACTTCTTCAAGGTAAACACATGGTTTTTATGATCGCTCTCTCCCTCTGACCTTTGTATTATATTTATATATCCTTGTTTAATTATTACTTTAAAATGCTAATTGTGCCCTACTAATATAATAAATTTTCATAAACCACCTATACAACTCAAATAATTATCGCAGTCAAATCATGTCTCAACAAATTGACACACTCAAGGTCAAGAACTACATCTGTTTTTCTTTTCAGCTGTCAACCAGAACCCCACAACAGTTCTTCTTCCTACCTAATACTGAATGAGTCATGGCTATGTGAGCAGTTAAAGTTAGAAAGTTAAAGTCATCTAAAATTTTTTTATGATTTGAGACTTCAGGAAAGGCTCAGCTCTAGGGCAAGTCATCAAGTTTCTTTTTCTCTAAGTACAATTCTTGTAAAATCTCACAGTAAGTCCTCATTATTTTTATGATTGTCATGGGTGGTGAAACTTAGGTCATGTAAAGCAGAGAAATGCAGACTATCCACACCTGTCTTATAAAACTGACATATATTTGCTACGGAAAACTGTGACAACATAAACAAGTCAAAGGAGAAAATAAATGCACGTGGAGTCCATTACCTAGGGATAGCCATTGTCAGCATCTTGGTTTGTGCTTTTTATGTCTTTGATCAAAATATATGTATTACTTTTTCCTTGATTTAAAATTTTTCAACTTTTTATTTACACAAAGTGATAAATCATTATCCTTTTACAATCTATAAGTACAGTCAATCAAAAAGTAGAGAAGATCACTTATAATCTCATCATCCAGACATGGCCATTTAAAAAATTTTTGTAAATATCCCTTCACAATTATACCTATACAAACATTCATGCATGGAATTTATAAAGTACATTATTTTGTTTCTACAAAAATGCTGTAATATGATATATGGCACTCTATAAAACTAGTTCTATGACTAAATGAGTATTTTTTTTGTTTTTGAGACAGAGTCTCAGTTTGTCCCCCTTGGTAGTGTGCCTTCGTCTCATAGCTCAAACTCTTGGGCTCAAGTGAAATTTTTTCTTTAGTTTTTATTTTATTTTATTTTTTTAGAGACAGAGTTTCACTGTCGCCCTTGGTAGAGTGTCATGGCATCACAGCTCGGAGCAACCTGCAGCTCTTGGGCTTAGCCAATTCACTTGCCTCAGCCTCCTGAGTAGCTGGGACCACAAGCGCCCGCCACAATGTCTGGCTATTTTTTTGTTTTGAAAATGCAGCCCCCTCTGTATATTGGGCTGGTGCCCTACTCACCGAGCCACAGGCACTGCCTTTAATTGGAATTCTTATCTCAGCCTCCCAAGTAGCTGGAACTACAGGCATCTGCCACAACCCCCAGCTAGTTTTTAGAGATGGGGTCTCACTCTTGCTCAGGCTGGTCTTGAACTCCTGACCTCAGGTGATCCACTCACCCCGGCTTCCCAAAGTGCTAAGATTATAGGCATGAGCCATCGCACCCATACTACTTAATAAGACTTATCATTAAATATTTTTACATTATCAGGATGATTTTTGTTGCTACATATTATCTCATTATATAGATGTGCCAAAACTTATTGCTGAACATGTCTGCTCTTTCTTTTTTTCTATGTAATGAACATCTACCCAAGAAAGCATTTTTCTAGATTGATACAACTTGTGAATGTGAAATAGTAGAGGCGAGACACAAGACATTAAGATCACTGAAGCTTTGTTTTAAAGTAGAATCTTCTCTGGACTTCATTTTCATAATACCGTCTTGGTCACATTTCCACACAGAACATAGATATCTCCTCTTACATCGTTTTTTCTGGTAGAATTTTTACCTTATATAGGGCACTCACACTTGATTGATCCTTGATATTATCATGTAAACAGAACATTACTTTAAAAATAATTTTAATTGGATGAATGCTTTGCTCGTTCAACACACAAGTATAAGCTGAATCAAACAAGTTCATCAACTTCCCCATTCATGGTACCCTGACATGTGTTAATGTTAACTCTTATACTGTTTGGAAATTAAATGCTTCCTATTGAATACCTTGAATTTATGAGAAGTCCTTTGTACTGGTCTTATAAGCTACGTGTTTTCTTCCATCAAGATTAGTGCAATACCACAGCCATTACCGCCAGGTATTTACTCAGAGTGTAGCTAATGTACCAAATTTTACATAAGGAGAAAAAGATACTGTCATTTTGACCTTTCATCTGTCTTTGCTCTTTGAGATGAGCCAAAAGGAGTTTCATGCAAAGAAACCCAAAACAGCATTGCTACCAAAATCTTCAGAAAAAAGAGGGAGAAAAACCAATAAGAGTTCACATTGTCTTATACCTGAGTGCCGGTGAGATGTGTTTAGATTGATATATGTGGTGTCATTTTCTAGTCCATTAAAAACCCTGTCACCTCTGGAATGAAATGCGGCAGTGATTTACCACCAGATGACATAACATCACACTATCATTTAGAAAGAGAAATGAGAAGCACAAGTATTGAACCAAACATATTTTTAAGTTTATCACCTTAAAAAATAAGATATTCTATGCAGGAGAAACCTGTAAATTTATTCTCACCGATCAAGTTTTTCATGTAAATCATTTTGATTTAAATGACAAACTAATCTTTGGAAGAATAAACACATGAATGAGAGAAAAGCTTTTACCAACAGAACCGTCAGAATGCCTAGTAACAAATCTCAAGCTCTTTGAGGGGTTTTCAAGGCCATTTAAATGATTTATTATTATTTTTTTTTTGTTCTTAAGACTTCACTCATCTGTAGTCTGAGCCAAAGTAAGATGACACCAAAACGATCAAGGTGTTTTTTTTTTTTTTTTTTTTCCTATTTCACATAAGCTTCTTACAAGGCCCTGAAGTCACGAAAGCTCAGAAATAGCAGGAATCTACCAGGCACCCATCAAAAAAGGGAAAGCAAACTGCACGTCCTCATTCTTTTGTGATCTTTGTGTGGTAACACAGATGTGGTCTAAGCCAGAGACAATAAAAGAGACTGTGAAGACTTATTTGAAAAAGTCATGTTCATTCAGATTTTTTTGTCATAATGAACTTTTAAAAAATAATGACAAGTGCAGACATTTGTTTTTTAAAAAAAAAAATCTAAAGACGTCCACAAGTGGAGTCACTGTCCAGAGAACATTTCAGAACCTGAAGCTTTTCACCAACAGAAAACACAGATATATTTTGTTGTAACTGCAGATGCTCCATTTAGGGTTAAAAGTAGATTTTTTAAAAAGTTGATAGTAATTCTTCCCACAGTACTGACAAATCAGAGAATAACTGGTAGTGATCATGTTGTGTCAAAGATATTTGAAGTTCTTAGAACTAAAAGCACCTAGGAGCGACATGATAGCAGAAGATATATTTGGTGAAAATAGAGAGCAAATTTATTCTGTGTTATTAGAGAAAAAAGATGAATGTATTAAAAAAAAAAAAAGGGAAAGTCTCTAGAAAAATTTCTGGCACAGAGTAAAATTGTAATTTTAGCCGCACAACCTAGCCCCTAATTTCTAAATGCCCCCCTCTCCTCACCAGCACCCCCTGCACTCTAACAGGAGACTCCCACCTGCTGAGGCTCCAGCTAATTATATCAGGAGCCACATGTCTCAGGTTCCCTTTCTCAAAAACAAAGAAAGAAAATATAGTCAGATGGCTGGGGACAGTGGAGCTGGCCACAAGATCAGAGTTGGCCCAATGGCAAGTCAATGTTACTGGAGCCTGTCAGATGAATACTGTCTATACAAATAAGAAAGAAACAGATGTTCAGGGAGAAAAGGAGAAAAGAGACTGTGAAAGCCCAGAGAAGTGATGGAGAAAAAATATTTGATGACATTCAAGATTCCAAAAGTCCAGCAGTAGGTTAGCAGAGATGCTACTTTATTCTTGTAATAACTTCCACCTCTCTCCACCCTTCTTGTAAGCTATTTTGAATAGGTTCTCTATTCCTTGAAATAAAAACATCCTCAAGAAACCTAATGACTCACAGGTTCTGCTTTCCTTCTTCCTACCTTCCAGATGTCAAGACCAGGACAAGTGGGTACAAGTTACAGAAAAATGGATCTCCTATAATGATCGAGGCTGTCCAGAGTCAGAATAGATCATGGTTGAAAGTGTTCACACAGGCCCTATAATCCCTCACTTGTTATTATAGATGATTCAATTGGAGCTGCTTATTTTAATATTTCTTCATTTCTAATGTTTAGTTATAGCCATAATAATGTTTCAGATTTGACAAACAAAAATAATTCTCTAGTCCTGTCTACATACAACTGTAGCCCTCATCATTTGCCCCCAAATCTCACCAATGATGACTTGGTCAATGTAAAATACGTTAAAAAAATGACTCTTATTTTGTCACCTATAAATTGGGTGCACAATCCTTCCTCTGAAATCTTTGTACCAGAGACATTTCAGATTTTAGCATTTTAGATAGTTCATAGGGTTTAGTATACTATCTTTTGTGTAAAATCCTCACTGGGGTTTGTATAAGGGCCCTTTTAATTACATCATGTCTGTAGTGAAACATTTAGATATTCACACCAACTGGGAAAGGTAATGACTACAAGTAGGCCTCATAGTAACTGAGGTCAGATTATTTGGTCAGTTTGCCAAAAAACCCTTTTGCATTTCAGAAATTTTTGGATTTCCAGGTTGTGGAATGGGCTCATGACCTATATTATTCTTCTCTTTAGGGTGTTAAAATGAAATTCCTCCAGGCCTATAAAGCAATTGGCAAAGGCTTTTGGAATCTGATTTTGCTGCTCCTGCCCTGGATGCAGATTCAATCCTGACCCCAGGACTCAGCCTGTGCTTTTGTTGCCACTGTTTGGTCCTGGGGTTTCTTCCTATCCTATATCCTTTCCTCTCAACCTTGAGTGACAGATCTAGTTCGGCTGAGCCCACGTTGACCATGTAAAAGACCTCATAGGCAGCTTCGTCATCCTCCGAACTTCTTCTTGCTCAGCAGGGTTCTTGGTACACGATGAGTGCTCGGTGGTGCCCCCATAACATCTATTTCTACCACCACTGGGGGTGTCATCGCTGTCTTCCTAGCCCAGATGCCAATGGCTGCTGGCTGTGGTCCCTTCTTTGAGGAGAAATTGCAATTCTGAGCAGCAATTTACCGTCCACTCAAAAACAGAAATATGAACGATCCAGGAACAGTAAATGAAATAACTTCATCTATAGATGAAAGTATAGGAAAGAGGAAGCGTGATCCAAGCTTGTTTTCAAGGTCATCCTTACCTTGGCTGTCATCACACCATCGGGTTCTAATGAATTATAGAGAGAGTGCTGGAAAAGTGGCCATTTGGGTCACAGTTTTTGACTATTCAACTGAACCATACGCATGTGTACCCTCAAAAGAATCATGTGAGCATTTTTAGCCCCTTATGACACCTTAAATATTTTAAGACTGAAGAGCAATCCAAACTCTTGCAGAGAGGGGCTGTCCTTTTGTTCTTATCCTAGCAGGTTTTTGTACCTTGGAAAATGCTGCACAGGAAAGCCCCACGCTCTCCTACAGTGTCGAAAAGAGGTAGAAACTGCCTTCAGCGATGGGGAACTGGCGCTGCAGTCTTCCCATCCCACCTGAGACAACGCAAAGGGCTGGGAGTTTTATGGGCTGACCTTTGAACCTTTGCCACGTTATTAGAATTTCGGTAGAAATTTCATTTTTCCTTCTGTCCCCTCTCTCAGAACTGATTGCTGATTTCCTTCCTTTGGCAATCACAACTGCACCAAGATCAAAACTTTACGATCATAGGATGGACTAGCAGAATATAGTTAGGGAATTAAAAAAAAAAAGCGAGAGTTCAAAATGCTTCATAAATATCAACAGGTCTTACAGAGCACACTAGAGATTGGCAAACAAGTTCAAGAACACGGTTGCTAATGAGAATACATTTAGATGAGGCCAAACCTTCTTGTGCCAACAAGGCCTTTATTTGTTGCATACCAATAAGAAAATTATCTAAAAGAAAAAAGATTTAATCTCATTAATGGTTAACCCTCAAAAGCAAGGACACAATGAGGTTTCTACAATTTGCTTCTAAATAAAAAGAAAAATAATCAAATTTAGAATTGAGCAAATTACTTTAGTCTTCCATTTAAAACCCAGCACAAGTAATCTAATTAGCTAAATTTATTAGGAGTAAATGTGAATGAACTCAGAAATTGAATTTGGGCACCAGCGTTTGTGCAGCCTTTATATCAACATGTTAGAGAACAAAACTAGATAAAAATCCATTTGCTTCCAAAGTCTGAAAAATATAAAATAAAAGGGAGAAGGATGTTCAAATATAAAGAAACTGCATTTTGCAACAAAGAGTCAGTAACATTAGCTGGAATGAACAAACCCCTCTGTAGATGGCCTAAGTGTCTGCTATGCCCCGTAATTACTGATCAAGTTCAGCTTCTCAGCCTCGTTGGCAGATCTTATTAGAACTTATGAAGCAGTTACAACTTTTAAAAAGTTCCCTAACTATCCTCTGCTGGTCTGCTGTTATGGCCAGATAGTTTAGATTTGGGTCAGCTGTGACTGGCGAGGAAGAAGAGGTAGCATTTAATTTTGGGAGGTGGGGTTAGTAGAAGACGAAAATGACACTTTGGGAGGAGAAGGGATTGGAAGAGCTCTTACATGCTTCGAGTAGCTGTGCTTTGTGTTACTAGCTTTGTCCTGTGTGCCCACACCAGTGTCATGTAGGTAACAGGCAAAGGAAACCGACTGTAGGCCACATGAATGACGTATGTGAAGCACTTGAACCTCCACAGCCCTATGAGGTTACCATTATTGTTCCACTTCACAGATGGAGAAGTTGAGGCTCAGAGATCCTACCCAGCATCATTTAACTAGGAAATGATGGAATTAATGAACTCTCCAAAAAAGTTTAAGACTTCCAAAAAAAAAAGACTCTATTTTTGAAAGTCTCAATGAATACTTATTAGAATGGTTAATTTTACTTAAAAAATAATTTTCACCTTTAACAGCAACCATAATAGTCAATGGCTTTCTACTTTCAAGACCTGTTTTCATGTATTATGTTTACCTTCACAACAATCTTGGCTGTCAGTGGTGAAGTCAGTCATCAATTTCATTTTACCAGTAAATAACCAGAGACCCAGTGAGTTTAAGTAACATACCTAAAATCACACATCTTTAAGTAGACGTGGGTTTTAAAGTCAGGGATATGAGCTCAAATCCCAAGCTTTGCATTATGCTCCGTGACCTCCTCTGTTCTGGTATGATAAAAATTAAGAATAGAGGGTGGCGCCTGTGGCTCAAAGGAGTAGGGCGCTGGCCCCATATGCCAGATGTGGTGGGTTAAAACCCAGCCCCGGCCAAAACTGCAAAAAAAAAAAAAAAAAATTAAGAATAGAGTATCACGGTCTGTCATATCACCTCGGATGTCTAACCAGGTCTCTAAGATTGTGCTTATTTAGAGAAGAGCAATAACTAACTATATGGTAAATGGTTGATTATTTAATTCAAATTAATAATATGAGGATATCATTTATTTGGTGGTCTAATTTTTTTTTGAGACAGAGTCTCTCTTTGTCACCCTCAGTAGATTGCTGAGGCATCACCGCTCACAGCAACTTCAAACTGTTGGGCTTAAGCGATTCTCTTGCCTCGGCCTCCCAAGTAGCTGGGACTAAGGTGCCCACCACAATGCCTGGCTATTTTTTGTTCCAGTTGTCATTATTGTTTAGCTGGCCCAGGCTGGGTTCGAACCCTCCTACCTGGGTGTATGTGGCCGGCGCCATAACCACTGAGCTACAGGTGCTGAGCCTGGTCGTCTAATTATTGATTTGACAAAAAATAGATTATAATTTGGGTGACAAGATGAAAATTCTTACAGGACACATAAGACTAGTTCTCCCAGAATCTAACAATATTGCTATTGTAAATTGCTCTTTTGGCTTATTCCATGAGACCCTCCTAGTTATAGTTTAACCCAGCTTTGCTTGGTCCCTTAGAAACACTGGTTTACTATCCTTTCTCCCAAGGGAAATGTTAAGCCTCATTTTTCCTAAGCTAAAAGACCAAAGCGGTCAGAAGCAGAGACAACAGGGATGTGACAAGGCCACAGGCAATTACACGTCCCTCTCCTATGTACCCACCTGAATGTTTATGTGGGATCAGAAAAGGACAAGATGCCCTTCCTCTTGTGAAGTCTCTACTGATCACAGAAGCAGATTTCAAATAATCTTTTCCATTTTGCTCCTCTGGGCTGCTTGGCTTTGTAAACTGTCAGCAAAGCCGTCAGAGTGGTAAGCTAGATATTGCAATCTCTCTGGGCGGGTGGTGCCCAGATCATGTCAAAGGGATGACAGCCACAGAGGCCAGAGAAAACCATGTCATTGTGATATTCCTGAATCCCCTGGGCTAATTAGGACTTCGCATTCTTTTATAACAGTGAAAAAAAAAAAGGAGCTGCTTGCAGATTCCATTACAAAGTGTACATTTTCAAGGTACATGAAATTGCCCGGCGGTTGCTGCCGGTAAAATGAAATCCTTCTCTCTTGATTTGAGATCATTAACTTTCTGTTTTACAGGGGACCATCTGCTGTTCTGATCTCCAACCAGAGGCTCAAGGGAAGCCCTTTCATCTGCCCCTGGGACAGCATTATCTGCCACAATTGCTGATTACTCTGTGTCAGGGAAGTGAGAGCTTGAGAGATGGGAATAGGAGAGGGAGAAGTGAAATGATAGCTGCTTTGTGCTGAGCCCACACTGTGTGTCTAGCACAGGCAGAAAGCACGAGGTGCCTATTTCACTGTATCTATCTTTCCAACAGCCCTGGAAGAGGTGTGATTATTATCCCCATTTTACGGATTGTGGAAACTGAGACTTGCCCATCATCAGAGTAAGTGTTAAAAAATAAATCACTTGAATGCTTTATAAAGAGTAAAAGGTAACCTGTAGGCATAGAATTTTCCTATTTAATATAAGGCTCATTTTTTTGTTTTGTTTTGTTTTGAGTGGCATCTCTCCATAAGGAAAACCATACTTTTTTTTCTTTTCACAAAATTTTACATAAAATTGTTTCATTGCCTAAATTAGCCTTCTTTTATCTTAAAGTCCATACTTAATGGAATGAGTGTAATGTATAAATAAAAAAAATTTTTTTAAATGGCACTGATTTTCCTGATTAGTATGAAATCATAAATTAGTACATGACAAGTCAACACACTTATAAAATACCAAATCTTTGTGCGTATGGCCGAATGTCATTGAGTAAGTATTTTGAGGGGCTGTTAAGTGCCAGACCCATGCTAGATGGTAAGAAATCTATTGGTGAAATAGACGAAGTCACTTTTTTTCTTTTTTTCACGAAGATTACAGAGAAAAGGCTATTAGAAAGTCTGTCGTTATATATAAATAATCTGGTGTGTCTGAAATTGAAATGCAAAATGAAATACAAAACCCTAGTGATCAATTTTTGTATTGCAAGCTTTCATTTAAAAGAGCACAAAATGTGAATAGCACAAAATAATTGCATCGGAACAGTTTCATTAGAGGAGAAAAATGAATAGTCACCATGACTCTTGAGAAGTAGTTATTAAAAACGACTAATAAAAAATAGAAAAGAAAGTTAGGTATAATATGATGAGCAACAATAAATAAATAACATCTACCAGTTCAGCTGACATTCTTAATAACCATTTGTCACACCCTTCACTCTCTCTGCTTCATAGAATCCAAGAAAGGATTCAGAACAAACAACATTTTCTTGTGTATGTGCTGGGGATTTACTTGACTTTTCTCTGCAAAAACACCACGAAACAAGATGATGATTTTTCTGACACCATCTGGGTTCTTCTGGGATTAACATAAATTAGTTATTTCCTAATTTTGAAGTTGAAGGGTTAGGAAAAAGAAATAGAAGCTAAGCTGCTACCCACAGAGATGAACCGAAAGCATGTATACGTTGTTCTTTAATTACTGAGTTGATTATGATTTAGCCTGAATATTTTACAAAGACTTCACCAAGCATCCCTCAATTTAGAAGAATAGCCATGAGACCTCCAATTAGAACTATAATTAAATGTCATTTAGGGACCAATAACCGAGGCTCACAATGTTATCTGAGCAGCTGATAGTAGGGAAGGGATGAAGTTGCCTGGTTCCGCTTCTGGTCAGAAATGCCAGGATGTTATTTTACTCCAGTAAATTTCATGCATCAGTATATTTATAGCTACTATAAACAGAAAATATAAAAGGAAGAAAAAGTGGAGCTATATTGATGGCAGGGTGGACGTTGGAGTTTCAGTTTGATTTCCATGGGATTTATTTCTTTTTTTTTGCAGTTTTTGGCCGGGGCTAGGCTTGAACCCACCACCTCCGGTATATGGGGCCAGCGCTCTACTCCTTGAGCCACAGGTGCCACCCCAGGGATTTATTTCTTGATAATGTACCTTCTGATGATACCCAGGTAAGCTTGCTTTCCTCTATTCCTAATCTTTTGTGAAGATGTGTGTAAAATAAAAGTATGTGTACAAAAAAGATTTTTATATACTTAAAATGGTATGATTTTTACCCCTGGTGCAATGATTAGGCCTCGGACCTCTCTTATCGAGGAGGGTTTGGGATCTGGATCTTGAAGGCTTTGGGTAGTTTGCTGTCCTGATATCCTTACTACTACCACTGTGGTCTGAATACTTGTGTTCTGCTTCCTCACAAATTTATATGCTGAAATCCTAACCCCCAAGGAGATGGTATTAAGAGGTAGGGCCTTTGGAATTGATTAGGTTATGGAGGCTCTGCCATCATGAATGGGATTAGTGCCCTTATTAAAAGAGGTACAGGAGAGACCCATCACTCCTCTACTAGGTAAGGAAACAGTGAAAAGGTGTACTCCGTGAACCGGAAAGTTGGCACAGGACTGTGAGATATAAACTTGTATTGTTATAAGCCACCTAATTTATGACATTTTGTTATAGCAGCTTGAACTAACAAAGATGCCTACAAAAGTTGAGAATCCTCAAGCAGCTCTTGAGATAACAAATTGATTACTTATATTAGATCTACAAATGCTTCTCTTTGGTGATAAATTTTTGAGATGTCTTGCAATTCCTTTCTTTGCTAAGAATCTGAAGTAAAACAAACAGATAATCAAAGCTTTCCTAGACTTGATTTTCTCTTAGGCTCAAATCATTATTAGTACATGTTGGACTCAACTTGTTAAGCCAGAACTCAGAGGCACAAGCTTCCATTGCTCTATTCAGGAGTCAGGAATGGGAGGGCTTGGCAAGAAAATGACTAACAAATTTGGAATAAACATTAGATTGGAAAACCACATGAGAACATCATGTAAAAGAAACAAAAATGTACGTTGCTTATTTATAAATAAATAAAGCAAAGCAAGCATACCTGCTTTTAAGCTTTTGTGACACCAGAGGAGAAAGTAACTTTTGTATAAATAGGAAGAAATTGCAGAAGTTAGAACATAAAGGAAGTAGGAGGCTTAGAGCATCCCAACAGCTGTTTCATGGCATTGCAGGACCTATTTTGGCATCTGTGGCATATGTGGTCATGCGTCAGGCTGGACTTCGTGGGGAGTCCTATATTTACCAGGTAAGTGACCAGATGTCTTTGCCAATGTGTAACAATTTCTCAGAAAGGGATTTAGAAATTCAGGTCATACCACCCAAAATAGGAAACCAGCTCTTCTTGCTTTAAAGGAAATTTATGGATAATTCAAGATAAACCATCTGTTCAATAAGAAATACACAACTTACAGATGGTGAGAATTAAAGGACCCATAATACTGTTAATAATAGCATCATTTTTAGATTTATTGTATAAGAAATACATAATATGTATATGTATTCATGGGGTCTGTTAGGGTAACATTTTACAATTATACACAATAGTCAGACACTCTCTCTCTGATACAGTGCCAGACACACAGTAGGTTATCAGTAAATCTGGAAGGAGAGAGGGAGAAAGGATATAAGGAGAAAAGGAAGGAAGGAAGGAAATAGATCATTTATCTTGGAGTAAATGATCTATCATGTGTATTAACTGGATTGAAATACAATGTACCATGTAACTGACTGAGTTTGAGATAGAATGCAATTTGAAGGAGGGAAGGAAGTAAAGATAGATTTGGGTTTTATAGCCAAGCTCTCTCCTCTCTGAACAGAATGACACTATTATATTCACCTGCACTCTCAGTACTATGGGACCCAAGGTAGGCCGAGACAAAGATCCAGATCCAGACCCTTCCAGGGAAAGCATGGGCGGGAACCAGGAGCTGTCACAAATCGCAAAATTTCAATCATCTGAATGTATTAGAAAAGAGGTGCCTATTATTTTCCCCCACTGTGGCTGCCGTAGTGAGGGAATTTTTATTAATTTTACATTATGTTTTGATTAGCTTGCTTTAATCCTATGTAACATGCTAGCGGCAGCTTATATGGCCACTTATTAAAGTTTTAGGGAATTTATTTGTGAGTCATTTGTTAGACATACACGACCCTTATTAAAAATTAAATAACAGGGTGGCGGTGTTTGGCATATCTTTTGTTTGTGGGACATAACCACAAGAGGGACTCTACCTAACAAAATAAAATATTTTGACCTGGTCCTGGTTGTTTGTACCTTCACATTAACCTGAAACAAATTTACTCAAAAAAATTAAATAATATAAACTTGCCATTAAATATATTGCACTAATAACAAAGATGATATTAATATATATTCAAATGCATTGCTTCCAGTCACTTTACTGCATTTTACTATTATCTATGCCCTTGATGTTATTTATTTCTTTTGTATTTATCTGGGGAGAGACCACAAAATGATGTGCTAGTGGGCTTATCTGCCCAACTCTGCATTCAGTGCTATCACAGGGTTGCTTGAAAACTGCCATAGTAAAAGTATTCACTGTAAAATGATCAGCAAGTGCTGCAAGTCAAGACTATGCCTTTTTTCTTTTTTTCTTTTTCAGGGAGTGAAGGGATGATGGTTGAACATTTGCTATCATGCTCTTGAGAAGACATCTTGTTTTTCCTTCCATCAGTATCTATTACCCCTCATCTTTGGGAACTATGTCCAGCATATTTTAGATAATCCCTCCTTTAGTAGTTTTAGGGAGAATTTCAATTATTCTGTCCCACCCCTTGATCACAGATATAGGAAGATAATCTAGGTTTGGCCAATCAAAATTACCCTTCCCTCCAGCATAGTGATAAACCAAGGGATGCACACAGGAAATAGGTCCAACCAATGAGAGGCTTTCTCTGATGTTTTCTATATCAATGCTGGGAAAACCAAGCTGAGAAAATGGAAGGCTAGAGGTGGCCATGGCCACACTTCCCCCAATATCCACATTACCATAGGAAATCAGAATCCATTACGAGAATCTGAGCCTACTGCAGAGGACAACCTGATGACATTGTTAGAGTTCTTAGATGCAGACAGGTTTGTTCATCCATCCTTTTGCCAGTTATATAAGTCAATGAACTCAAACTTCGGCGTAAGCCTTTTTTAGTTGAGGTTCTACAACCTGCAATTAAGATTATGACTCATATAGTTAACTCCAGATTCTTCTTTCTCATTGCCCCTTATTTCCTTCATTCATCAATTATATATATGTATGAATTTGATATCATGCCTTTAAAATTGGTTTAGAGAAAAAAGTCATTCCAGAAAACCAGATATAGTCATTCATGTATGAATTCAGAAATTTACAAATCTTAACCAGGAGTTCCATTATTTTGCTGCCACCATAGAGACTGGGATAATAAAATGCAAAATTTTATCACCTTAAAATCCAAACTCTGCCAAGAAGGAGTAGGATTCCAGCAATGTAATTGATTTGTGTCACCCCAGCAGAAGATGTATAATGATGGGAACATTTCTCAAAATGAAATACTAATGAAAGGATCAGTTGTTTTGCTGTCTTGATTAAGCCATGGAAACTGAAGCCTGCTGCATTTAGAACTGTGTTTAACTGGTATAATAAAGGAATTCAGAACTGTGTTTAACTGGTATAATAAAGGAATGAAAATAGAATAGAAGAAAAACTGAGAGAAAAGAAAAAGGGGGAAAGACCAAAAACTCGTGTGCCATCCCTGTGCCTCAGTTTCCTTACTGGTATAATAGGGATGATAATAGTATTCTGTAGAATCTTATGAAGAGTAATATTTATAAAGGACTTACACAGATTATAGCTCATAATTCAGGATTATGTAATTTTTAGCTTTGTGTCTGTCAATTTTCTAGAAGAAAGCAAATGGCATTCTCAAATAATGTAATATAACGAAGTTTAAACTCTTCTTTAAGAGTTTAGGGAAACCCACAGTGGATAATGAAGTATTCTGGAACTAGCAAAAGGGTGGGAAGTAATTAGCACTCCTAGAACTGAAGAAGCCAGGAAAAGGAGCATTTCCCAGAACTTGGAAGGAAATTAGGAGGAGATGATTGCCTGACAGAGCTATGGCTTTTAGTGGAGAGACACAGCCAACTTGAGGCAACCTTGTAGGCACGGAGGCAGGAGAACAAAATACCCGCATCTTATTGGACTGTGTTCTCCTGCGGAGCTTTGTCCAATTGGGCAAAGTCATCTTGAAGCCTGAGTATAGGATTCCTCTGATATAGTCCATGCTGGTCCGCCTCCCCTGGGGCCAAAGAGCAGTGTGGGAAAGGTGAAGAGTAGATCTGAATGAGGTGAACTCTTTCTCCTTCAACATCTACCCTTGCCCCTTATCTGGGTGAAATAGTTATATTCTCAACATGGGGAACACTCAAAAAGTCGGTAAGCCACTGTATCATCATGGGTTATGTCAAGATGACCAGAGTTGCACCTGAACCTAGTATGTTAGCCACCTCTGGGGTTCTTCATATGTGGTAACAAGATGTAGCAACCAGAGTTTTCCTCCTATAGCTCATCACCACTCTATCCATTCTGTGTCCCCCTTCTTTACCCTCTGCCAGCACTTGTAATGGAAAAAATTCTTTACCCATTTGGAGTGAGCAAAATCTTCATTATTAAAATATTTGAACTCTTATCGATTGTGTCTTTTTTTGGTTGGTTGCAGATCTTTGCTGACCAGAACTGTTGGGTAAGGAAGCATTTGAAGTTGCTTTATAGAATCCCCTGGATTTCAGAAAAAGTCTTTTTCCCCATTGTATTTTCAGCAGCCCGTTTTCCTCCCTGTAAATGGGATCAATCACCTTAGCCCCAAATAATTACCTTCTTTTTGACTGTTGGTTTAGCAGAATGAAGAATAAAAAATGTTCAGGGGAAATCTCAGCTTTCAATGTTCCAGTACTAAAAACGTATTTCCTAATGGAGCTATTCTTCTCTTGAACACCAAGATCTCTAACCAAAAGTCTTGGAAGTAGGAAACAAAATTTCTGTAAGTGAATCAGCAGGAGTAACATATAGGTTCAATCATATAGACCCCTAACAGGAGCACCCTGTGTCTAGTGGCAGACGTGTTGCTAGTTCAAGCAGTGGCATTTACAGCCTAAAGGGAGCAGGACAGTTGTCATCACAAGACTAGTTTTGCAAAGAGTTCAGATTGTTCAGAGATTCTGCAGACTAGTCAATAAATACCTTTAACAATTTATTTTGCTGAAATAAGCCGGAGTAATTTCTGCTGCATGTACTTAAGCATCTTGATCAACTCACTGAGGCCGCATATCCAGGTAATGATTAGGAAAGCAGTAATGAGCATTAAGACCAAAGTGAGAGGTGAGGTTCACAATGAAAGAGCAGGTAAGTAATCAGAAATCAGGTGGGTTGTATGTACTGGAAGGAGGGCTGTGTCTGGGTACCTAGGCACCGAGCTCAAGCAGAGTGGTCCACTAAAATCCCACATGCCTCAGGAAGAAGGTCTAATGACTCAAAACTCTGGGCCACACTAGAGACACAGGATGCTCAGACCTTTCCAGACAATAGTGATTCGAGAGTGGGAATATTTCACAATGAATATGGTAATTTTTCCCAGAATTGGTATTTTAGCTGGAAATATTTAATTGTGGTAATACATCTGTTGAACTTCAAATGAGGCAGATAATAGAGTATAAAGGTCATATTATTAATCACATATGATTTCTGTTCCAAAAATCACTGCTTAGAGCAAAACTGTTCCAGAAGTTATTATTGCATGTCTCTTATCTTAAAGAAGGTAAAAACATAAATAATTTGCACTTTTGTTAAATGAATGTTTCCTTGGAAAACATCTCCTCATTGGATTATTTGAATTTGAGCAAATTACCATCACGAAATAGTTAGAAATCACTTACTTTATTTCTTTTCTTATTAACATTTATCATTTAATAGCAATTCCTTATCAGATAATGCTTTTCCAGCCATTTATTTTTAATTAATTGTTTCAGTTCATCATACTCTTGCATCAGGCTGCTCTCCATCTTTCTCATTATGCACTGTATTTTTTCTAAGTGACCATCTGGAGATACTGCTATTTCAACTCTGGTTAGAGGATTTCCTACTTACTGGTTATGGGCTATGGAGATATTTTTGGTTTGGTTGAGCAGAAGGTGATAAAGGTGATGGGAATGGAACTGAGTCATCCAGGCGTAGGTGCCATGGGAGGCAGCATGCTCTGACAGAGAGGCATTTTCTCCAGGAAAGGAAGTGACAATTTGCTGCAATGGCCTCTCTTCTGTCCTGAGGGTGCACAAGCCCATAAAGAATACATGGGCTGGGGAGATGAAGTCACGAGTAACGTGTAGCACTTTGTGGATGTGCTATGTAACTTCTGAGATTAATTGACACTCCTTTGTCTACCTAAGGTTTATTCACCTTGACCTCTACTTCCTTTTGTCGCTTTCCTTGTCCAATGGACAAGTTTAAGGAAAGCACAACTCCCATTGACTAGAGTATCTGCAAGTCAAAATCAAAGAGGAAAAAAATGACTCAGAGCGCTGGCAGTGAGGGCAAGAACCTGACTTGAGAAGAATATGGCTTTGTTTGAGAATGATCAGGAAGATAAATTATGTAGCAAGGGTTATTTGATTTAGAGTAAGCACCTTTTCTTCTTCTCTTCCTCATTCTGTCTTTCCATTTACATATTTAAAAACCAGTTACTTGCTTCTTTTTCAGAAATCTAAGTTAAAATGACAAAGTGAAACAATGGCCTCGCTATCCTGTGCCTCTCCTGATGAAAATCCTAACCTGAAAACTCCCATGTTTCACCCTCTGGGTCATATCAGATCGCCATATTTGTGGTGGTGTATGAATTGCCACTTTCAACAATCAACTTACCATAAAGCGATAAACCAAGTGCTTGTTGCCTAACACCAGCATTTAAATGAGATTGGCCATAAAGAAATATTGTTGGATATAAGCTTAAGGATTTTCTTTCCTATTTCTCATGTTCCAGGTCTAGTAAACAACTGATGTCCACAAAGAGTACAAAAAAAGACCCATGGATATTTATGTATTTGAACTAAAAGGCTGGGAATAGATCTTCCGAGCATACACCAATGTATAATTTAGAGTCACTGACATGAACTTAAGACTAGAAAAGCAAATGATGTTTTGCTAAGAATGTGGTCTTTGAATTCACCAGTGTACTCCTAAATCACAGGCAGAGTGTTGAAGTAGCCTTAGATCTCTGTTTTCTCTGGCTGCCTTCCTAGTGCCACTTACTCTAAAATCTATTGCAGAGGCTGCCCACTATGTAACTATTCCTAGCTTTAAGACAAGAAATTGTGCATCACATCATTGGGGATGTAGCAAGGGTTGAAGCAACCATTGAAGAAGTTATTTTTTGAGACCTAGGGCTATTTAAATCAATGTAAAAAAAAAAAAAAGCTTCTATTCATTTACTCCAATTACATTACCAGACACTTTCAGGAAAAGAGATACAAAGATGAATTACAAATAATCACTCCAAATGATAGATGATAGATCTACTATCATCTGTAGTAGATAGATGATAGGCATATGGATAAGTTACATAGACAAATAGATTGATGATAGATAGATATTAAATAATCAAGTAGATGAGATAGACAAGGGCAACCAGTGACCTCTGCAAAGCCAGTATATCAGGACGTGGAGCCCACTATAGGGCTATGTAGGCAACATAGAATAATGATTAAGGGACTTTGTGTTAATATGTTGGTTCATTTCTTGGCTCCTTTATTTACTAACTTTCTAACATTAGGGAACTCCACTAACCACCCTGGGAATTAATTTCCTCATCTGTGAAAGACGAATAATATGATTCACTTTTTACAGCAACTTTGCAAGGATATATTAGAACAGCTATTCTTAAAGTGTGATGCAAGTGTGTTTGGGGATTCATGGGGGCCCTCTTTCAGGGTTTCTGTAAAGTCAAAACTATCTCCATTATAATGTGGAGAGATTATTTACCTTTTCATCCCCCTTTTATTTTTATACTAATACCAAGATGTTATTTGCCTTTTCCTGCTTATTATTTCGGTAAAGATTTCCAGGGGGCACCTGACCTGTGATATCTCAACAGAATGAACACAGTAAAAGATGGGAGAGTCCACATATTCTGTGATTCCTTCTAGAGATTAAAGAAATGTACAAAAATGTAAAGCAAGATCACTCTTCTCACAAGGTTTGGTTTTTAAAAATACACGATTTTCATTAAAAATACTTACATTAACATGTTTTTCTGAAACTTTTTTTGTCTGCTTTATCTGCACCATTATTTTAAGATGAATTGATTCATGAATTTTTTGAAATTTTCTCAGCTTTAATTTGTAATATGATAAATACGAGTAGACATAACCCATGTAAACAAAAGCTTTTTAAAGAATTTGAAAGGATCAAAGAACAAAATGTTTGAGAACAGCTAATGCAAACATTCTTGATACATATAGGAAATATCTAAATGTTAACTGCTACTATTATTGCTATTATGAGACCTAAAAGCTAGATTATTTTTAATGGGGATTCTGTTAATGAGTCAGGGGAGAAAGTATGGTCAAGGAAGCATGGAGGATTTAATGCCTCAGCTGAGTTTAAAAAGAACTGATATAATATCCATCTCTGGCTTTAAGAGGTGGGTAATAAATTAACCTGGATGTTGGCTACATTGCGTTTATCATGATGGGATTACGCAGAGAGGTGTGCGGTGGTGCTGGCATTGAACAAGCTTATTGATAGTCTACTTGAGGAGACAAAACTTTCACCTAGAAAGGTAACTCATGGTACAAGAACTACAGAACGAGGGTTGGCATCCACCGGTGGATGACAGGAGGCAAAAAAGTGACTAGGTGCTATAAAATTCATAAAATGTTAGCATTGTAAGGACAAGTGGTTATCTTTCAGAGCAACCATTTTATTTTTATGTTTTAAAATTAAACAAGTCATTCATGAATAGATTTTCTGCATAAATTATCTACCAGTCCTAAGATTTTACTGGGGTGCTAAAATATGAAATTGAACCTTTAGCTCTCTACCTAATCATGCTTCTCTGTTCTGGGATAATTGCCATAAGCAGTTTGGTAAATATCTTTGCAGGGTTTTTCCTATACATTAAACAGGAAAAATAATGTCAAAACTTATGACACTTAGCAAATACCAGAAACTAAAGTATTGAAACATTCACCTGGATCAACTCACATAATCTTCACAAAATTCAACAAAGTGTTTAGTAGTATAGTTCCTCTTTTAGCCAAAGGAGTAGAGAGGAAGTGGTGGGCACAGAGGAGTTAAGCAAATGGCCCAAGGTCACAGAGGCAGTGAGTGACGTGCTACGCTTCACATAGATAAATTGGCAGAGGGACAAAAATACAGATAGGAAGATATATAGAAAAAGTTCTTTTTAGATGTGTTTTTATCTAAATAGGATTGCATTATACATGTTGCCTTATGATGTGCTTTTCTCACTTACCAGTGAAAATGAACCTTCACTTCATTTAACAGTTTCACAATCTTTTAAGATAGCCATGTTATCAGTTTAATGAGCATTCTGGACTCCTATAATATTACTGCAAACATGGCTGTTTCATTTGTTTTTCCAACCATATTCCATATCTTACTCCATTGGGGCTGCTAAATAGGACA
The DNA here is from genome assembly GCA_963574655.1 of Perodicticus potto. Classification (NCBI taxonomy): domain Eukaryota; kingdom Metazoa; phylum Chordata; class Mammalia; order Primates; family Lorisidae; genus Perodicticus; species Perodicticus potto. The sequence goes on from CAUYRH010078711.1 coordinate 43,477, forward strand.
GCATAAACTGGGTAGCTCATAAGTAACAATTTATTTCTTACAGTTTTGGAGCTGGCAAATGCAAGGCTAAGGCGGATCTGGTGAGAGCTTGGTTTCTGGCTCATAATGATACCGTCTCACTGTGTCTTCATGTGGTGTAAGGGGATAGTGAGCTCTTTGGGGTTTCTTTTATAAAGGACTAATCTCAACCATGAGGTTCCTACCCCTCATAACTAATAACCTCCCAAAGGCTTCAGCTCCTAATAACATTACTTTGGAAGTTAGGATTTCAACATATGAAATTCAGCAGACACAAAAAATGACACCATAAGATCCTATCTAATCCCCCTTCAAGCCTCTTAGCAATGCATAGGCCTGGTTGCTCATTTAAGCAATAGCAAACTCACCACAGTCCAACTTAAAACTCCCTTCTTCTCCCCACTTCTTAACTCTCTATTACAGACTCTTGTTTCTCTACTAATTGGAACTCAGGTTGTGGATATGGTGGTGGTGGTCATGCATCAAAGTGATCAATGTCACTTCACCTGCCTGAGAGAGTGGCTATCAGCTCTCCTTGGTAGCCAGGTGGCTAAAGGCTCCTGTGTGGCAGGTGCCCAAATGCTGCAGCATTCAGAGGAAGACGTGAGTGAGCTCTTTTGTGCCCCCAAGACCTCTATGAGAGGCCAGTAGCTACAACCCAGGACTTTTTATAGAACTACAATCCTTGAGGTCCTTCCAGTTTGAAAGCAGATAACTTCACTTCTATAGACTTTCAGTGGAGAGAAAAAGATCTACTGAAATAAATTGAAATTCTGCCACAAAGGTTTATGAAATATAAATTTACACTCCCCATGTCTTATGGGGTCCCCAGACAAGATTTAATTATCAGAGATGTGAGCACAGAATCCCTGGAGATCCAGATAAGACAGATGCAAAAACACTCCATGGGTCTGCTTTTATAAGCCAGGGCACAAACCTGCCAAAGATGAACTCACACTAAAAAATTATAAACCTCAAGAAGAAAGAAACCACCATGGGAGAGTAAGAGGATGTCTGAACAAGAGAAAAATACTCCAGAGAAATAAAAACACTAGAACAATACGAAAAAGACTGTAGGATAAATTTTTTATTGACTAAAATGAAAGAAAAAAACTAATGAAAAAATTAAAATATTTTCTATATTTTTAAAAATCCTGTATAGAATCTTCATTGATTTTATACTTATTTATGCAGATGGTGCATGGATCTAGCTATTTTTTTCTAAATGATGTTATTGCACCTAAATCACTACAGTTCCTCTTTTGTTCACTGATCTTGAAACACCAAGATGGTCATAATAAATTTCTAAGTATTTCATATCTGTGAATCTCTTTCATGATGTTAATCTGCCCCATTGTCTATTTCTACACCAACATATCATTTTAACTAATTTGATTTCTTGTTCTATAATTTTTTCCAAATTCTTTTCTATATGTATGATTCTAAATCATGCATATCACAGGGGTGATATCACCTCCAAAAGGTTGAAAATTGGTTCTTGGCTGGGGAGTGGGCAAGAAATATTATACTTTATGCTTAATTACCATTAGATATATATATGTATAAACCATTAACAGGTGTATATTTGTGGTATTAACATTTCATGGAGGGATGATTGGAAAAATACTAAAAAGCCTCCTCAATTTGGTGAAAATATTAATAATAATAATTTTTAAGAGATTGAAAGACATTGTTTCAGATGAATTTTGAAATTATCATGTCAATTCCTACCACTTATTTTTGCAAAAGACGACCCTGGAGACCAGAGAGATGATATGATTTGACCTAGGTTGCATTGCAAATTAGAAGCAGATCTAGGATGAACACCCACTCTTGACTTTCAGTTTTAGAGTCTTTTCACTGTACTCCCTATCCTGATCTGTGTAGGCACCTTGAATGCAAAATCTACACCAGGCCTCTGAGCAGCGTCTGCACATTGAACAGCTCTGAGCTCAAGCTGTCCGTAACCCTTCCTTTTCACTCTGGGAAGACTGTTTCTGAATCTGCCTGTTGGTGTCTATCTTTTGTCCTGGCGCTTTGTTCCCTACTTTCTTGCTTAGAGCATTTTAAGCCAATACTGGCAATCAGCTGGGACTTTTGAGATGAGAGCAGAAGGGCAGATCCATCTTTAGGCCCTGGAGTTAGGGCTCTAGGTGCTACTGGAACTTACCAGAATTTCAGAGGAGGAGAAGACCTCTGGCATGTTGATTAGAAAGGACTAGAGATTGAGAAAAAGTGCACATAGCAGGGGTAATGGAACACACCCATAAATGAAGGCGGGGGACACAAAAGTTTGACAAATGCTGAAACTGGGGTCATTACAACATTCTCTTTACTGCATGTGAATAAAATGTTTCATGATAAAAAGTAGGGAAAATGAACAAAATTTAAATTTCTCATCAGAGATCCTACTTTATCTCCAGCTCACACCTTCCCTGTGTTTCTTCTGACTAGCAGTGAAGCAAGGGGCATTATCAGTCTCTTTTTATCTTTTCTGTGATTCACTTCTTTTCCAACTACAGGTGCAGCTTCTGACTCCTTCAGGGAGGGAAGGGGATGGTGGGAAAAGGAAATAAAGAAGAGGGGGAAAGTTATTGTTACTAAGCAGGTGCCATCTGTAATTCTCTCTTCATTTTGCCTTTTGCCATATCAGACATCCAACCCCTCTTTCTGTTGTGTGAGCCCTTCCTGAGATTTTTGGAAAGCCACCTCTTGACTCCACAATCCCAGGTTATCTCTGGCCTGCACTAATCACTGGTGGCTATCGTATACCCTCTTTTTGGCTTTTTACAACTCTACCTATGGTAGAGAACCAGATGGGTCCCAATGATTCCAACTTCTTTGTATTCACTCCCATGTAATGACTTATAGCACATTATACAAGCATTTGGTATTTAATACAGGAGAAATGTTGGTATATTGTTTCCAAGATTAGTTTATAAAACATAATACTATAACTACTGTAGCTTCTGTCTTGGTTTTGTCTATCTGTCTGTCTCTCTTTCTTTCACTACTTGCTCCTGAGGATGCCAGCTGCTATATTGCAGTGAGGAACTCAGAGGTTTTAGGGTAGTCAAATAATGCAGTGAATATATGTCATAAGGAAGAATAAAGGAATAAATAAATATTTCAACTATTACACTCTTGAAAAGAAAACCTGGGCCTGGCACAGTGGCTAACATCTGTAATACTAGCATTCTTGGAGGACAAGGCAGATAGATTGCCTGAGCTCAGGAGCTTAAGACCAGCCTGAGAAAGAGCAAGACTCCATTTCTACTAAAAATAGAAAAAATAGCCAGATATTATGGCAGGTACGGTACTTCCAACTACTCAGGAGGTTGAGGCAAGAGGATTAATTAAGCCCCCAAATTTGTGGGTGCTGTGAGCTATGGTGCCACAGCACTGTACCCTAGGTGACAGAGTGAGAATCTGGAAGGAAGAAAAGAAGGAAGGAAAGAAGGGAGGGAGGGAAGGGAAGGGAAAAGAAGAAAGAGGAGAAGAGAAGAAAAGAGAAGAGAAGAAAGAAATAGAAAAACTGAAAAGATGTGGTATGAAAATATGTCATAAAGCATGGTGAGAATTTTACTCTAGAAATTCTTTAGAATTTGGGGTTATACAAACAATCTCCCAGTAGCCAACCTTGCAAAGAAAGAAGGTATTTGGGCCCCTAAAGGTGAGGACCACTAAATTCCATACCCTTATTCAAACTTATGATGGGTTAAGAGCAATCCTGCCTGTAGAGGAAGGATCATTTTCAACAGACAATGAATAAGGGCATGTCAACCAAAGCCACAGTCGATGGAAAACTTGGCCTCAATGTGTTGACTAACCAATTCCCCCCGTGTTGTTGGCTTATTGCATCCCCAGCTTCCAAAATGGTGGGTAAATCTCGGGTGAGAGGAAAATAAGCTTTGCAGGTGTTCCACAACAGAGGGATCGTGGTTTTTATTATTTGTTTACTCGTTCATAATCATATGCCAAACCATTATTTGGCATCTGCTCTATTCAAGATGTTTTAGAAGGATTTGCTGGGTCTACAGGTCTTAGTTTCTTCCTAAGTTAAAGGAAAGTGCATATAGTCCTTTGGTTCTCAACTATTTGGGGGGATAATCACCTCTTCAACTGGCCCATTACTACTCGCCCTTCAGATATTAACTTACATGTCAATTGTAATACTCCATACTGAAAACAGCTCACCCCAGTCCTTTTGGGCTAGGATAGGTACTCAGTTTATGAGTTCCCTTATTTTTGTGCTTCTTTTGTCACAGAACAGCCACACTTTACCATAGTTGCTTGTTTAAGTGTGTGTCTTCTCTTTTAGACTTTAAGAACTTTAAGAGAGAGAAAGCTGTTTATTGTGCTTGCTCACCAGTGTCTACCCAGAGAATCTGGCATGTAGCCAGTACTCAACAAATCTTAATCGAATGACTAGAAATGCCTAATATATTTGGTTTCTCACCCATTTTTGGATCATAGACACTTGAATATGGGTTCAGGATGACTCTTCAGGCTCAGTTAAGAATACTGAGTTAAAAACCTGCCAGATAGTTGATTTACCAAGCCTCCTCCAGCTCTAACATGGTAAACTCTATGAAATCAGAAGCCTCCAAACTTCCCAAGATATGGAGCTCAGTAACCTTTGATTCAGGAGATAAAGCAGAGTTCCACACAATCAGAATGAGATATCACAGGGATGTAAATGATTGATGCCTCCAAATAAGGAAAGACATTTCAGAAAATAGAAATGTAGAACCACAAAGTCATGGAGTTTTTTGAGTTGGAGGGATCTTACAAATCTTCCAGAATCCTCTCTCACCATGTCCCCTAAAAAAAAGAATTGCAGCCTTCTCGACATTAGTCAGATGAAAGGCCCTCACATTTTTTTTTTTTTTTAGCAAGAGTTGAAAACTCATGGCCTATAGCTTGTATTCAGTCTAAAAACATTTCTTTTTCTTTTTACTGACAGTCTTTTAAAATTCAGAGAATTTCACATTAAAAAAATCTAGACGTATGTGTTTACTCCATAAAACTAAAATTGAAAACACTGGGTCTTCTTTTCCACATGGAAACACATGTAAAGCTGAGGAAGATCCCTTATCTAGTTTGACACAGTCTGAACTACTCCCTATTTTGAGTTATCTAGTCTACTGTATCCTGTGGCTGTAATATGCTGGAGGTGAGGTGGGGAACCCTGGTTTGAAGCATTTTCCAGTTTTCCTAGTGTAAATTCTCCCAACATGGTCATTTTCAAACTACCAACTGGATGTCAGTGTGCTTTCTAGTTTTCTTAAAATTTAGTAATCCTCATTCATGAATAAGCACAAGTTGATTCCAGCACACGACAGTTATTTGTGACCTGAAAATGTTAAAAAAAAATACAAGTTCATGTTTTACATTCAACCAAAATTTCACTTCCTGTAAGCAAAACCTATGTTCCCAGATCTTACATTTCAGGTTTCTTTCATAAAATTGCCTTGTAATTATTTTTACTATTTAGAATAAATTTTATTATGTATATTCAAGGCATACTACATGAAGTTAAGAGGTACATATGTGTAGTAAAGTGGTTACTATAGAGAGATAAATTGATTTATCCATCATCTCACATTGTTTTTTCTATTTCTGCCTCCTATGGCAAGAGCAGCTATAATCTACTCATTTATCAAAAATCCTGAATACTATACATAATTATTAACTACGTCTTCACATTGTATCTTCTGACTTGTATTTCCCCATTTCCTCCTCTCACTCTACCTTTAATAAGCTGTTTTATTCATTATTTTACTCTATTCTGTATTTTTGATTTTTTTTAAAGATTTCACATACAGGTGAGATCATGCAATATTTATCTTTTTGTGTCTGGCTTATTTTACTTAGCATAACAGGCTCCAGCTTCATCCACACTATAGCAAATGGTAAGTTCTTCTCCTTTTTAAAAAAGGCTGACTACTATTCCATTATATACATAGATACCACAGTTTCTTTACCCTTTCATTTGTTGATGGATATGTAGGTTGTTTTCATACATGGTCTATTGTGAATAATGGTGCGGGGAACATGTGAGTGTAGATAGTTTTACAAGGTGGCGATTTCATTTCCTTTGGGTTTATACCTAGAAGAGGGATTGCTGGGTCATATGCTAGTTCTACTTTTAACTTCCTTAACAACCTTCCTACTCGCTCCATAATGGGAGCATCAATCTGCCTTCCCACCAACAGCACACAGGGGTTCCCTTTGCCCCCCTCCCTCACCAAAAAATTATCTCTTGTCTTTTTTACAACAGCTATCCTAATGGTGTGCAGTGATATCTCATGGTGATTTTAATTCATATTTCAGTGATGATTGGGAATGTTCTGCATCTTTTTATAAACCTGTTGGCCCTCATCATGTCTTCATTGGACAAATGTCTATTGAGGCTGTTTGTTCAGTTTTTAATTCGGGTCATTCTATTTCTCTTGCTATTGAGTTGTAGAGTTCTTTATAAAATTGTAGATATTAACCCCCTTATCAGATGTATGGTTTGCAATTTTCCCAATCTGTAAGTTGCCTTTTCATTGTGTTGTTTCATTTGCTGTGGAGAAATTTCTTAGTCTGATGTAGTCCTATGTATTTATTTTTTCTTTTAATGAAGTACCACAAAGTAATATCAAAGCTTCAAGATTTGTCATTTTCTCTTCTCATTTCAGAAATTAAAGTAGATCATCAAAACTGATATTATATTAGAAAAGCAACTAGAAAGAAAGCCCAACATGATTAAAGCTAGTAATATGTAAATGTCCCCTCATCATACTATACAGCTAAATTTAATTTAGTTATTTCAACTTCACTTCATGCTCAGTATAGCATTCGATAACCTGCACCCTAATACAGGAAACAAGATGATCTTTAGATCATGAGCATTTACGTAGTTATAATGTAACACTGAGAGATAATTTGGTACAAATTAATTTTATTAGTCAAATATCCCTATGAAATGAGAAATATGAAGGAATGAAAATGAAGGTGGACACACTAGATGAGTGTCCCAGCATAGGGACAGAAAGTGTTGAGGTGGTGGAGGTGGAGTAGGAAAATGTGATAAGTTGCCTTTGGAAGAGCCAGTTTTAATTTGTTATGTTTTTCCTGATGAATAGATGGTGCAGAAAATGCTGTATCCCTTCTGTTTTGTGAGGAATCTCCCAGCAGTAATAAGCTAGCTTTCATCATATTGGCAAGGAGCACATTGCAGGAAATTTCAGAATTCTTTGGCCTTGGGCTCGTATGTTGCATAGATGTCTAAAGTTCTTTCACAAATCAACCCAGTGTAGTTACTGAAATCACACGTGCATGTACACAGACATACACACGATCATTTCTGATCCTCTCCTAGAACTTACTTTAAGATAATAATGACCCAGTAGCTTCATAAATAAGAGAAAACATGTTTTTCTTTGTGTGATGTGCCACGGCATTGGTGTCTGAATTACACAGCATGTAATAAATATTAAGTCAATTAACTTAAATTTCCTGAGTAGATTAACATTTTAATATCCCCCAGAGAAGACATGTCTACTTACAATGAATATCCTGGAGACTGACAGAAGAATGATTTTCCTTAAAAATAGAATAAATATACTTGAATTGTATATTTTTTAACCTCAATAGCTAAAAAAGTACGAGTATAGACCTGACTGTGATCTTAAAGACAGGTTTGGTAGAAATAAAAATTTACTAGAAGAGATGATATTGAAAAAAACATGGTGCTTAGAACTTTTTTCTTTAAAAAAGGCATAATTAATTATTTTAATGGGTTTACATACAAATGATAAGCTAACATCATTGAAACATGATTCTAAAAAATGCTCCAACTCATTCACATTGAAGGAGTTTAGAAGCCATTTTGTTCTTCTGAAAACTAATCAACACAGGGGAAGAACTAATTCTGAGCAATCTTATATCATAGTATCTAACTAGTCGTGGAAAGGAAGTTCTTTATAGAGAAACTTCAGGTAATAATTGTACAATCATAATAGAATTAAAACATCACTGGTTAGCAGTCCTAGGTGAAATAACAGATCTAAGTGAAGATCCTGATAACCTGGTTAGATGGTTAGATGAAGTGCTGATGGGGAGTGCATAATGGATGGATTAGATTGGCAATGTGTGAACGCTGTTTAGCATTAACATCACAAAGAAAGAGAGAACTAGACATGACGAGCTCACCAGGTAATGCAAAACGAATTCATAACATGTCTCTGAAGTGTTACTGCCTAAGAATGAAACCTGTACCTACCTGAGTCCTTAGATCAAACTACACGCTAGTGAGAAATAAAAGTGCAGAAGAACATGGTAAAAGTTACCATGGGTATGTAATCAACAAACTCCAGAGTGTGGGGTTTGATTCAAAATGAGTCAGGTGGAAGTAATGGTTACATATGAAACAAGATGGAGAAGATGAACCCTGTGCTGATTGACAGTGAAGCTCAGTGATTGATGCGTGAGAGTGTGACAAAATCTTATTTTTACTCTTTTTTATTTTAGCAGATAAATCTTTATTGTCTACTGCTAACAGAGCAGTTTAAGTGACAACTCTACATGATCCAAAATTATATTCAAAATACATATTTTCTAAGTCTTTTCTCTTACCTATGATCATGCTACATTGTCTGCGTTTGTGAGGTAAAGTCTCAGTTGTAGTTGAGTCTTTCATCCAGGAGGTGCACCATGTACCCCTACATTATACCAGGTAGGTGGAGATGAAAACTTGGGGAGTGACTAATATCTCACTTCTTTTGGCAACTTTTGATAAGAGCCTCCACAATTTGTTATGGGATAGGTGATATTATATTGCCTAGGCAGGAATGAAGGCTGGATTGGGAAAGAATTAGAAAATAAGTAGACATCCATTGGATCTCACAACCAATTATTAGCCATCTACCCTAAAGAAAAAAAATCATTTTATCATAAGTACATTTGCACTTGAATGTTTATAGCAACTCAATTCACAACTGAAAAGATGTGGAAAAAATACAAGTCCCCATCAACTTATGAATGGATTAATAAACTGTGGTATATGTATACCAAGGAATATTATTCAGCCATAAAAAGATGAAGACTTTGTATTTTTTGTATTAATCTGGATGAAGTTGAAGAATAGTTTTCTTCATAAACTATTCAAGAGTGGATAAACAAGCATCCCATGTAGTCAATACTAACATTGTCTTTATTTTTGTGTTCCATGACAAGTAATCACAAAATTTCAGTGGCATACCATAGTGAGTGTACATTATCCACACCCCCATGGTCAACTCTGAGTTGTTAGGTAGTGCCGCTGATGTTGGCTGAGTTTATCCTGATGTTTGGTGTTGGCTGGCTGTCACCCGACAAAATGAATGTTGCTGAAGAACTGAGGTGACACAGCTTTGCTTCGCAAACTTCTCACTATTCAACAGTCCAGTGTGGCATGTTGTTAGTGCTGTGACAACGTTGGAAGACGGAAAATGAATCTTGTAAAGATTCTTGAGGCCTCAACTCGAAACTAGCTTCATTCTATTTGCCCTCACCAGTTACGTGGGAGAGGAGGAGAGTGCAACAAAGTTGTGTGGCTAAGGGCATGGACATAGGGAAAGTTAAAAAGTTGAGGGCATTTGCACTAGAATGTTCATCACAGCTTAATTCATAATCGCCAAGAATTGGAATTAACCAAAGTGCCCATCAACTCATGGATGGATTAATGAACTGTGCTATAAAAAATAAATAAATAAACTGTGCTATATGTATACCACGGAATACTATGCAGCCATAAAATATGGAGACTTTACATCTTTTGATCTTTTGTATTAAGCTGGATGGAGCTGAAGAACATTCTTCTTAGTGGAGTATCACAAGAATGGAAAAGTAAGTATCCAATGTATGCAATACTAACATGAAACTAACAGATAAACAACTATGTGCCCACATGTGAGAAAAACACAAATAAATTCAAAGGCGGGGGGAGAAGAAGGGAGAGGAGAAGAGACAGGGCAGTTGGCAAACTCTCACCTAATAGGCACAATATATAACACACCTCACGGGTGAGGGGTTCAAATACCATTCAAACTTTACCTAAAAAACATAAATAATGTAAGCTAATCATTCATACCCTCACAGTAATCTGAAATAATAAATAAATGAATAGTTAAAAAAATTAAGACCAGTATATGTTTGAAATGTTCCATAACTAAAACTTTAAACATCTGAGCATCAACAACTGCATAAGTAAAACAATGTTTTAATACTAAAACGCTTTACTTAAATATTGTGATGCATTCAGACCACTTTTGCTATTTTTTTATAGATCATTGATGGTATAATAATGCTTCATGAAAGTGTTAGAAATATTGAATAAGGGAGCTTTGTAAAGTGCTTTGCGTAGTGCTTGGCATGTAAGTGCTCACTAAATAAATATAATGACAATAATAATAATAATTACTATTGTTATTGTTAACATTATTAGCCAAAAGTTCTGAAGAGATCATGGCTATACTATAACATCTCTAATTTTACTTCTCAGTTGAATGAACTGCTTGGTTATATGCGCAGTATCTATTTTAAAATAATACAAGTTAACTCATTGTGAATGTGCTGTGAGAATATTTGTACAGCTTTGTGTACAAAAAGGAAAATACAAATGAATACACAGAAAACCTGGATATAATCTATATGTCCCAAAATAAGGGCGTGCTTAAATAAGCTATGGAACATATACACAAGGAAGCCACATATTCATTGATGATAAACTTGCAGAAGAATATTTGTTTATGTTTAATTCAAACTCATTTTGTAAAACTCTCACAACATGTATCTGCCATAGTAGTGTCATACAGAGTAGTCCCACTGCTCTAAAATTCCTTTCTGTTCTTCCTGTCTATCCCTTCCCCTTATGTCAGCCCCTTATCTTTTTGTTATATTTAAGTTTTGCCTTAGATTATGCTATGTTTCTTACAATAAAATTTTTAAACAAGGCTATCTTCATAAACTCTAAAGAGCAGTTGATGTACTCTCAGAATATGTGGTGGAATCTAAGAATCACTGATACAGACAAAGCCATTAGCTATATTTACAAGTGCATAATTGATTTACATGTTTAAATTATCACTACTAATAACAATAACAAACTTCTCAATTGCTAAATGCTTATTCTAACTTATTAGAACCTTCATGGAATTAAAATGGTCAAGCCAGTTGCGTGTAGACATAGCATCAAACCATGAGTTGTGCTAAAATGGGTAAAACCTAGACTGTCTCTAAAAAACATGTTCCCGTTAAAGCAAGATGGAATATGAACCTTGACTAGAAGCAGAGGCAGATAGGAGGATGGAGAACATCAAGCATGTTCAACATCAAGTCCAGGCAGAGAAACCAAGGGGACAGACTTAGGAAATGAACCATTATGTATTATTAGATTTCCCAAGAGATTAAATCTACCAAACATGCAATGATGTTTATCTCACCATTGTGAGGACAATAAAAACACAGTTATTTTGGTCTATTGGCTTAGCCACATGTAGACAATTTAGGATAAATATTCCTATGACTACAAGTAGAGTCTTTTCCACTGAACGCTTCCATGATTCCAATATTGTGAGAATTCCAAAGGAGAGAAACAAATAATATTTAGAATGAGTACCTGGGGTTGGTTTTAGTCATTTGAGAAGTAGCTCCTCCAGGAAGCAGTTAGATCGAGTCTCCGCCCCTTTTACCTGACAGCAGTTAGGGTTTCTATTCGGAGAGGGAGAATTGATGCAGGACATCTGGCGCCCTAGCCAGCTCAGCGGAGGTGGCGGACCTGCCGCCTCCTCCTTGGTGGTGTTGCTGCTGCGGCAGCCAGCTGAAGAGCCAGTGGGCTGGATGACGGGCAAGGAGGGGAACCTCCAGTGCCCACCAGAGGCTCCAATAGCCAAAAAGGCTGGACAACTACTGAGGAGACACCTGTGCCTTGGTGTCTCCTTCACTTTACACTTGGGACTAAATGTGGAACCCCCATTTCCTATGCCTTGGTCAATTTCATGTGAATTTCCTAGGCCTCAATTCCATGAGTGGACTGTATCCATTCATTGACACACTCATTCACCTTGCCCCCGGTGGAAGGGACTGTATTCATTCGTTTCCTGGCCAAGGAACCCACACAGCTATATATACCCTGAGGCTAAAGGCCTGAAGGAGGAGACGGGGAAAGACCGGGAGAGGAACGGAGAGAGCTTCTCTCTCCCCACTTGAATTCTCTCCCTCTACCAGGAGCTTTAGTGTTTTCTGTATTCTTCTCTGTAAATCAATTCTGTCTTACCACTGAGGGGTGGGGGTGGGGGAATAATGTAATGAAGAATAATAAAATACATGTATTTTAAAAAAAATAAAAAAAGGAGAAGTAGCTCTTTGTTTGGCTCTGCACAAGATTGTGAAGACACTATAACATGGGGAACATTATATTTTATATAACTTGGATAAACATGGCTTGTGAATCAAGTACACTGTTAGTATAATGTCTCAATTTATAGAACTTTTGTAAATAATGAACTTTCTAATAACTAAAATTCAACGTGAAGAGCTGACTATCTTTCAGTCATAGAGAGCCATTATGATAATGTAAGTTGACAAGAAAAGATAAAATAAAATTCGTTTTAAAATTTTTCATATATTGTAATAAAGGGAAAGAGAATGTTCACTTTTCTTGTAAGAAAGATAAAAATAAATACTTTAAAATGGACCCAATATAAGGGTATTGGTACACCTTTTTGGTGAGAGACACAACTACAAGAGGGGCTCTACCTAACATATGCAAATATTGTAGCCTCATTGTTTATGCCCTCACATTAACCTGAAATTTAAAAAAGTGAAAAAAAAAAGTTTTTGTATATTTAAAAATTATAAAACATGTATTGTACTTATAATTTTAAAAAGAACAATTAAAGGCAAATTTACCAATTATTCTTATTACCAAGTCTTTGGCATATTGTGTGACTATTTCTTCATTTATTATCATTCTGTATATTTCTAACCAGAAGAAAATTATGAGATGATAAATGTAAGGTTTATAAATCAAGCCATTGAATACTAACTTTAGTTTTGTCTCTGATATGTCCTGACTTGAACAAGTATATAGACCATTTCACATCTTAGTTTTCCCAGTGGCAAGAAACAGGTATTTTGTACTTGAAAGACAATTTTTTTTTAATCTAGCCATAGGAAAGTTGTTACAATTATACACACAAAAAAGATATTACTTATAGTATTGGCACTATCCTATGTTTTTTCTTTGTAAATTAAGAACATGTAATTTCTAAACTACTACGTGTGAAATTGAATTATTTTCCACACTCATTTATCCATATTTATTCATGAATTAATGTGGTGGGCACCTACCATCTCTTGGGTTCTGGCTCTGGAATGAAGCCGTAAACAGAAACCAGCCTCATAGGAACTGCTGAAGAGCTTTTCAGGCAAAGGCAAAGAGTTGAGTTGATGCTAAGACCTTGAGGCCAGAAGTAAGCTGGAAGAGAGTCAGAAAGTAGGCCACTCTGGGTGAAGCCTTATTGAAAGGGAGAGTTGAAGGTGATGTGGAGTGGGCGGGCTGGAGATCAGATTTCTGGGCACAGCAGAACGCAACTAAAAGTACACAAGCAACAGCTCCCAAAGATCAAATGAGTCCCATAAAACAATTGTCCCTTGAAAATTTGTCCACTTAATTTTAAGAAAACATACACATAGGAAAAGTTGTTTCCCCTGTCATTTAGTAGCATCAAGCTTCTATGACAGTATTTATGAACTAATTTATTTTAAAACACATTCTAATGGTCTCAATATATTCCAGAAAATTCCCATCTCTTAAAATTTTCTGTGTGTTCCAGAAAACTGTGCTTGCATTTGTTAAAATATGTTTTATGATCTCAAAATGCTGGGTTAAAGAGTTTCCCTTAAATGAGCTGCTGTAAATTAGACTGTCTCAAAGCTGCAGATTACTCCATAATTTGTTTTCTGCCAAATAGATAATGCATTCAGCACATCATATTTATTAGAGCTGCTAAACTTCTACCCTTTGCTCTCTAATTAGGCTTTTCTTGTTACTATGTGTTTCAAAAAATATGACTGTTCTATTTCTTAAACCTGATAAAGCTATAGTTGGGGCAGGATGAGAGATAAGTAAACCAAGAGTGGGATTAACCTCTGTTTAGTTGTGTTTGCTGAGACGACTCCACATCGAGGCCCTGCTGTCGAATGGTAGGATCCTGTGAAGGTGGGCACGACTCCCATTCATTTAGTGATGCCCTGTTTGTCATAGTAGCAGAATGATGTCTCAATCAGCAACAACTGGAAGTTACTTGAGAACCCCCTTGTTGATAAATTATTCATTGTGAGATACATGCAGGACTGGTTAAGCAGAAACCAACTGATTACTGGTGAGGATTGCTGTTTTTTGTTTTTAAGACATGATGAACATTTTATTTAATATTTTGTCTTTACCTGAAGTTATTTCTAACTCAGAACAACAATAAGCTTCCAGGCAGACAACTGTTGGGCCCTTATGTGTAGTCTTTTCATCATAATAATACAAAGTTCATCAAATGTGCTTCGTGGGAGTTTGGACTGCGAAGAACACATGGGGAGATTCTGGGATCTAGTTGTGTTCAATTTCTTGCCCTGGGAGGAAGTTATATTTGCTTTATAATTATTCACTAAGCTATACGTGTACTTTTTATATTTCTAGAATGTAGGTTAATTTCAAGATTTTTAAAAATGTGATCCATGTATACATGCAAATGTTTAGTGCATTTCTACTAAGACAAAGAGCATATAATAAAGATCTTTTCCTTCTGATTCATAGCAAGTCTCTTCTATTCTAAATCTGCTTGTTACTTCACCCTCCAATGATCTCATTATCTCAGCCTTAGGGGTCTATACTATATATTTTTCCTTTCCCCATTAATTCTACTTCTTGTTCTTCTTTTTGTTATTATTTTATATGGGTTATTTTGTTCTTCTAAGTTAAGATTATAAAAGTCTTGAAGCAGGGATCATTTCTCTTTTCTGCCAAGCACATTATACAGAATTCTGTAGAGGTTCAAGAAATACTAACTGATTGAGACTAACATTTCAAATTGCTTTGTTTTCTTTTCACGGTATTGTATCTTAATGCTAATAAATAAGATCAGAGATATTTGTTCTAATTTTTTTCGTTAAGAAAAGTAGCAGTCAAGAGCTAAGGGTTAGAGTTTAATGGGCTTGGATCTAAATTCCTATTCTTGTACTCAATAATTGTGCAATTGAGGGAAGGTAAAGATTTAATTTTCTATCTGAAAATTAAAAAAAACTTACTTATTTTTAAAAGGATGATAGAAAGGTAGCACATATTGAGCATTTAGAAAGCTGCTTTGCATATCTTATGCATCTTATCTACACTTGACAATGTAAACAACTATTACAATTTTTATTATTAGTACAAATTAAATAACTAAACACATTTTGGCATTAATATATAGTCAACTGTTTATGTCAACTACATGAGTTTTATTCTAAAAATGGGAAGAATACCAGTTCTGTTTAAAGTTTTAATATGTCAAGTTTTTGGCATGTACTACAAAAAGAAAAAGAGTCAAATTCATAGCTATGTATTTATCCACTTGAATGGACTTTTAAAAAAATTGATGGACACCATTAAAATATCCTATATTCACAGATGACTACTTATCATGGGCATTCACGCCATGTGGTCTGAATGGAACTCATCCAAGATGACTTAGTTACAAACCCATGAGAAGGATTTTATCATAATGCAGTTTTATCCATAACGAAATCTGTGTCACTGGTCCCATGGGCAGTGAAACATCAAGTCTCCAGTGCAGTAATTTGTGTTAGCATCTTTTTCCTCTTCATGCACCATATAAGATTAATTATACACATCTATTTGCATTATGTATACTATTATGCCATCTATACATTATAGGACAGAGCACTTTCGGTAATAAAAGCTACCACTCACTAGCTCAGGAATGGAGGTGATGTAACTCAGCCAAGCCCTAGGAATTTTATTCCAGGAAAGTAAAATTCAGTGATCTACAGTTTTTGACAGAATCCACCACAGGAACCATTTACTACTCTATCATTCCAGAAAGAACATTGAGGCTTCTCATCTCAACTCTTGAGCCTCTTCCAGATAGGAAACCCCGATTATTCAGCATTGGTCTGCTTCTTACCACTTAGATATATCTTCAGCTGACCTCCTAATATTCTCCTTATTTTGTTTATTTTACTTAAATTTATCCCTTCTTCAGATAAATTCCCAACCAGTCTAGATCTTCACTTTATCCTTTTAGACATACCCCTGGGACATGGAGGTCCTGTATAGTATCCAGCCAGTTTGAGTCCAAGCTCTCTTGTATGCTGATATTCTGACCTGTCTGAGCATTTCTGGAAGATCCATGGGGAACTTGTCCCTGTTAAAGTTTATTTATATAAAGACTCATTCTAAGGATGTCAGAAAGAACTCAACCTAAGGAATAAGAAAATACCTAGATATTCTTAATCATCAGAAGGGATGGATAATGAGTAATAGTACATCATATTCATTGATTCATTTTTTTTCATCCATTCAAAGTCTGGAGTGATATTAGGTCAAACCTCATTTCTAATAGCCTTGAAAACATCTTGAAATCGTCCAATTCTGCTTAAGCATCTGTAGTGCCAAACAATTAACTACTTAAGCATATACAATGCAGTTTTCACTCATGTTTCACTGATCATTGAGGAAATGTGGGTGGAGAGAAAGCTGGATATAGTAGTAGGTGCCCACCTTATGACAGACAGGACTTCAGAAGTAGGTCCCTATGTTCCAGAATCTAGCCTCTTGCCTAGAAGGCTATTTGACTTTTCTGAGGCTAAAGGGATTCCTTGAGAATGTGGCTTCAAGACACAATTTGAATAACTATAACCTGACTGTCCCTACCTGCACTGGAAGAACCTTGACCTTGGCATCCTGCCACCAGGTGAGCAGGACCCAAGTTGGTAGACTACCTGCAAAAACTATTGCATCCTCAGTCACTGAGACACTCACAGGCATCACTGGTGTTGATGATAATGGAGGAAACTGCACAAACACTACACTATTAAACCTACCCAGAACCAAAGCCAGTGCACTATGTTCAACTGGCACCGTAAGACACATTTGCAGGTGAAAATATTTCCCCAAGAAAGCCACTCTACAAAACTGGAAGAGATGAGATGACCTCTCCACCAGATGCATAGATACCAACTCAGGAATTTGAAAAACCTAAAAAAGTAAGAAAACATGACATCACTAAAGAAATATTGATTCTACAACTGATATCTCCCAATGAAAATTTATAAATAACCTCAAAAGGAAATAAGGATAATTGTCTTAAGGGAACTCAGCAAAATATAACAGATTACTGATAGATAATTCAATAAAAATCAGGAGAATAACTTATGATATGAATGATAAAGTTAACAAAGACAAAGGTATTATAAAAATAGAACCAAATAAATTTCAGAGCTATAGAATTTAATGAATAAACAAAAAATACACTGATGAACTTCAACAGTAGAGTAAATCAAGTAGAAGAAAAAATTATTGAACTTGTAGACAAGTCTTTTGAGATACTTTAGATAAATGGGGGGAAAAATGGAAGAGAGTGAAGAAAGTCTGTAGGACTTGTGAGAGTCCATTAAGTGAACAAATACTTGAATGATGGAAGTTATGGAGGGAAAAGAGATAAAGTTATAGAAAGATTATTTAACAAAATAATGACTTAAAACTTTCTAAGTATTTTGAAATCCAGATTCAAGTAGCTCAATACAAAAAGATCCTGTTTGTGGCCCCTTCTAATCAAACTTCCAAAAGCCTAAAGTAAACAAAATTCTAAAAGCAGCAAGAGAAAAGCATCAAGTAACATATAAAGGAATTTTCAGTAGACTATTAGCAGGTTTCTCAGCAGAAAGCTTACAGGCCAGATGAGAAAGGAATGATATATTCAAAGAGCTAAGAGAACAAAATTGGCAGCTTAGGATACTATACCTAACATTTCTTCCTTCAGAAAAGAAGGGGAAATAAAGTTTTTTCCAGATAAGCAAAAATTGAGAGAATTCATCACTGCTAAACTGACCTCATAAAAAAATATTTAGGCAGTGCTTAGGCACCCATTTAGTAAAGAATTTGAAATACTATCACAAAAACCATGAAAGTACAAATCTTACTGATGGAGATAATTTATTAGATTTGGAATATATAGTTACTGTAATGGTGGTATGTAACCTTTCAATACCAAGCATCCAAATATATAAATATTATTAGAATTAAAGATAAAGAGAGACTGCAATAAAGTAATAGGTGGGGACTTCAACACCCTACTTTTAACAATGGACAAATCACCTGAACAGAAAATCAATAACAACAACAACAAAAATACCCTTGGATTTAAACTGTACTCTAGACCAAATGGATCTAACACACATTTATAGAACATTTCGTCTAACAGGTAAAGAATACAAATTCAATAACACATGAAAATTTCTCCAGGATAGCTTATATGTTAGAATATAAAACAAATCTCTACAAATTTTTAAAAATTAGATAATTTTTATCTGCTCAGATCACAAAGGAATGAAATTAGAATTTAATAGCATGAAAACTACATAAATATATAAAAATTAAACAACATGCTCCTAAGTGACCATTGAGACAATAAGAAAATAAAAAATAAAATCAAATAATTTCTTAAAACAAATAAAAATCAAAGCACAATATGCCAAAATCCACAGGGTTGAGCAAAAGCAGTGCAAAGAGAGGAATTAATAGCAACAAGCACTCTCATAAAAAAAAGTACAAAGACTTCAAATAAACAACTTAATCACCTCAAGGAACTAGAAAGCTAAGAATGAAACAAACCCAAAATTAATAAAAGAGAATAAACAATAAAGATAAGAACAGAAATAAACAAAATGGAAACCATAAAAACAATGCAAAGATCAACAAAATGAAAAGTTAGTTTTGTAAAAAGATAAAATGAATAAACTTCTAGCTAGGCTAACCATGAAAAAAAGTAGAAAACTCAAATAAATAAAATCACAAATGAAAAGAAGAAACATTACAACAAATACCATGAGAATTTTATGTATAAAAGATCATTAGAGACTTTTATGAACAAAAATATATTAAAAATCACATTATAACAAAGTTATTTGTACCAGAATGTTTATTACAGCCCAATTCATAACTGCTAAGTCATGGAAGAAGCCAAAGTGCCCATCGACCCACGAATGGATTAATAATTGTGGTATATGTACACCATGGAATATTATGCAGCCTTAAAGAAAGATGGAGACTTTACTTCTTTCATGTTTACATGGATGGAGCTGGAACATATTCTTCATAGCATAGTTTCTCAAGAATGGAAGAAAAGTATCCAGTGTACTCAGCCCTATTAAGAAACTAATTTATAGCTTTCATATGAAGGTTATAACCCAATTATAGCACAAGAATATGGGGAAAAGGGCAAGGGAGGGGAGGGGAGGGAGGGTAATTGATGGGGCCACACCTATGGTGCATCTTATAAGGGTGCAGGTGAAACTTACCTAAATGCAGAATATAAAGGTCTTAACACAATAACTAAGAAATTGCCACGAAGGCTATGTTAACAAGTTTGTTGAAAATATTTCAGATTGTATATGAAACCAGCACATTGTACTCCATGATTGCATTAATGTACACAGCTATGATTTAATAAAAAAAATTGGAAAACCTTAGTGAATGTTTTAGGCACACAGTTGAGATTTACTGCTTAGGAAAAAAAAAATTCTTTCAAAATATTACTGTTCATAAACAATGCATCTGGTCACATTTCTACATGAGTAAAATGCTACTGAAAAGAATCACATGTTACAGAGAAATCTTTCATGAAAGAAAAAGACAGTTGATATAGCAAACTTCATTGTTGCCTTACCTTAAGAAATTGCCACAGCCACCCCAACCTTTAGCAACCACCACTGTGATTAGTCAGCAGGTGGCAGCATCAAGACAAGACCCTCCACTCTCTAAAGACTCAGATGATCGTTAGCATTTTTAACACTAAAGTGTTTCCAAATTAAATTATATACTTTTTAAAGATATAATGGTATTGCACTTAATAACTAAAGTATAGTGTAAACAACTTTTATGTGTACTGGAAAACAAAAAACTGTGCAATTGATTTTATTGAAATATTTACTTTACTGCAGTGGTCTGGCACCTAACCCACCATATATCTGAGTTATGCCTATATTCAGAAGTTTGACATGGATTCAGCACAGAAGATAGTAGACAAATTACAAGTCTTGTGGCTAAAACTAAGTTTTAATGGCTGAGGCTAATGGAGCTGGCCGTTCATGATAATGAGAACCTTGCAAATGGACCTTGCATCCATCTTCACTTTAGTAACGCTTTTGCTGACACTCAAAGTCTTGAGGATGAGAATTCTCTTCCTCTGACTTCCTTTCTGTGCTTTCATGGCTGAACACACCTATGTTCACTTTTTAGATACGTTAATATTTTCAATCAGGTTATAGTTAGTTTCGCAAGTCTCAACCTTAATGTCACTGCAGCAGGAAACTTCCCTGACATCAGCAAAAATTAGGTCCATTATTACAAATGTCAAGTCAATCTGTACATTTTTCTTGAGAGCAAATTTTACTATTTGTAACAGTCAACAACATATTTATTTATATTTTGATTTGTCAATTGTCTTCTCCTACACTTATTAATTTGCATGTCTGTGATATGATCCGTTATGTGATGAACTTAAAACTTTACTGTCAAGTCAGTAGCCGCCAAGTAATCCTAATACTCATGTTCACTATTATTGCTGTTTTCCATTACCATTTTCCTTAAAATCTCTGTGTATTCTTTCTTACATTTTTTTCTTTTTTCACCATCTCCAGCTTTACATTATAATGAAATTTTTTTTCATAACTTTCTGGAAACATTTCTGAAACATTTTTCTTTCTCCCAACCACTCTCAAATTGGCCTATTTCCTATGGCTCTGTCATTGCTATACTCCTGTTTCAAAGAAAATACATTTATTAATTAGCATTGTTCTCATTAATTTATTTGATAGTTAGCTATTGAGAACCTGCTATGTGCCAAACACTGAACTACTTCTCTGTCTTCTAAACATGATTGTGACATGTGTCTGAAAGCAAGTTGTTCTCCAACCCATTGGTGAAAATAGCTACTGTATGTTTTAAAATATAGGGTATTATTAGAAAATTTGAAGTAAAGTAGTTTTCCCTCTTACTGAAAGGGGATGCATTCTAAGACGCGCAGTGGATGCCTACAACCATGCGTAGTTCTTTACCTTACATATTCTATGTTTTTCAGTCTGATAACCAACAGCCTTCCTAAGTGACTAGTGGGCAGGTAGCGTGTACAGTGTGTAAACACTGCTTGGAGGGACAATTTATGTCCCAGGTGGAATGGAGTGGAACACTGCAAGTATGGCACACCATTTAAAACTTACGGATTTTCCACTTAATATTTTCAGACCGTGGTTAACTCTAATAATTAAATGTCCACTTAATATTTTCAGAAAGTGAAGCCACGTATTAGGGAGGACTGCTGTGTATTAGGGCCAACAGGTTGGGAGATGATTACCTTTGAAAAGAACTCAAGATTCCTGAGTGGAGGCAGCATACCATGCCAAGAGGGCAGGGTAGGAGGTTGAGTGGTCCATGGAGACATTACTCAAAGGTACTGAGTGAATCAGGAGGCAGAGGGGGGAGGGAAATGTAGTTTGAGGCAAGAGACATTACTGTAGTTTGTATGGGAAGGATGGGCAAGGCAGGGTAAGCAGGCTTAGGAGTGGCTAATGTAAATAATCTCTGTGGACTCAGGGGCATAAGGGCCATCTCTGGTTGTCTAGCAACTGGCCCTGGAGTGATCAAGTGGTTAGGTGCCCAGAGCAAGGGAGCCTGTTAGAAAAGAGGTAGTTGAGATGTGAACCATGGATTGATTGGTTTATATTTTAAAAGTACACTTGAATTAAATTGAGTTTTTCTCTTCCGTGGGTGTGTGTTAGATCTATTGACTTAATACTACTATTGGGTACACTGGATATTTGGTTTTCCACTCTTGTGATATTTTACTAAGGAGAATGTGTTTCAAGGCCACCCAGGTTAATACAGAAGATGTAAAGTCTCTATCTGTTGTTATGGCTGAGTAGTATTCCATGGTATACGTACAGGGAGTGGGACACAACTGCAAGGAACTCTACCTAACAAATGCAAAAATTGTAACTTGGTTGTTTGTACCCTAATGTTAACCTGGAAATTAAAAAAAAAATGTATACTTGAAGTCAAGTTGTTTATATCTCCAGGAACTGGATAACTCTGGAAAAGGCAGTGTCTCCAGGGTCTGAAAGGCTCCAGATGGCAAAGGATCAGATTACAAACAATACAATTCTTGGCTAATAAACTCTTTAAATCAGAACAGGTGATTTTGTAGTAACATATACATTTGAAATCTTTTATTTTTTCACTCTTCCAACTCTTTCACTCTTAGTATTAGCATTAGCTAAATACTCCTCCACACTGCTTCCATCAGGACATTGCTGCCATCATGACACTGCTACCTTAACTCAAGGTCTCCACGCTGTCATGGCAGAAAGAGAGGTTCTGGAGGACTAAACAGCCTCTTTCCATTGCTTAGGCCCCAAAGGGGCATGGTTCACTTCCACTCACTAGCATTACTCATGTGTCCCTGCCCAAGGACAAGGGGGTGAGAGTATCACCTTCCATTCACCTGCGGCATCATCATAGTTCAATAGTTTTGCAGAGATGGCCAATGCGAAGTCCAAAGCTGGGGGTTGGATCAGTAAATACCTAAACCTAAGGACACCAGCAGCGCCATCAAGTCCCTTTCAGTCAATACCACACCAGACACACCCTGTGCTAACACTGACAGCTGAAGGCCAGGGCGGATGACATGCTCCTCATCTAGGGGTCAGTGGAGCTAGAGAAAACTGGAGGACAGCCCAAGTGACAGCACCATCTCCCCTCTGGGCCTCTCTCTGCAGCCATGGGTGCCAGTTGGGAGCAGGAAAAAGGAGAAAATGCAATCAACAAAGCTGAGAATTTTCTCAGGATAGAATGAGTTAACCCAGAGGAGACGGACGTTAAATCAGAAATGAACCCAGTTACCCTGCATGAGCAAGGCAACTTCCCACTCCCCAGCAGAAATATGGGCTCCAAAACTAAGCTGGGTTTGTGACAGAAAGTTATATTTAACACACCCCAATTTGTGACTCTTAGATTTAAAAACCTCTTCTGGGAGGGAAGGAGCAAGGGGGGTGGGGTCTTGGGGCCTTGGTGTGTGCCACACCTTCTGGGGGCAAAACACGATTGTAAGAGGGACTTTACCCAACAAATGCAACCAGTGTAACATGGTTTCTTGTACCCTCAATGAATCCCCAACAATAAAAAAAAAAAAAACCTCTTCTGGTGTCTAGTTTTGTTGTTGTTGCTGTTGTTGTTTTTAAAGAGAGTGAAGTCCCAAGAGATGCTCAGCAGAGAAGGCAGCAGTTTTGAGGCTAAAACCATTCCCCATCCAGGGGAGAGAGGGACAGTTCCCTCAAGGGAGAAAAGTCTCTTCTGTCCATGTGGAGGCAGAGAAGTGACTCTGTGAAGTCCCCGTGAGGGCTGACAGAGAATAGATTTGGAAAATGCTCAGTTGCTTAGTAAGTGGTGCTTGTGGGACAAGAAAAGAACTTCTCTAGGCCAAGATTAGAATAGAAAGTATAAGTTTATTTTTTATCAGAGAAAGAGAAGTGGGGGAAGAGATGAGAAAGAGAAGAGCAGAGAGCGGGAGTGAGAGAGGGGAAGAGCGGGCAGGGGGGAAAGGAGCGGGGGAAGGGCTTGGCATCCCAGAGAAAGAAAGGAAGGATGCCAGCCCTCGCGTCTAGTTTTATTTCCATTTTATTCTGAATGAAGTTGCCATTTTTGCCAAGGACCAAAAGTAACTTGTAAAGGGGGCTGACCTATGTTTGTGTATATTAACACTACATTTTAGCCATTCAAAAATGCTTACCATTTTCATTTGACGTGGAGACTGAGTGAGACTCTAAGAACACAATAGTGAAGAGGATGAACGAGGTCTCTGCAATTATAAAGCTTGTGGTCTTCAGAGGGACTTTTTAAAAACAATTGCTCAAAAAATTAATTAATTATAGTTGTAACAAATGTTATGAAGGAGAAATTCCCAGTGCCATGCGGGTGTATAAGAAGAGTATGTTATGTTAAAAAAAAAAAGAAGAGTATGTTATGTATTTTTCCTGATCTCATTCTTGCCCTCAGCCTAGAACGGCCTTCCCTTATTTTTGCACATTAAAATCCCCAAGCAGCTTCCCGCACGAAGTCAAATGTCCCTCCTGCATTCTGCCTTCTTCACTCACCTCAGTAAGAGGCATTCTTCCTTTCTCTTGCATCTAGGGGCACACCAGTTATCATTTTCCTTATCCAACATTGAATTTTAGTTGCTTATACGAGAAGAATCTTTAACAATTGCATAATCCCTGGAGGCACGAATCAGGCTCTTGAATACCTTCATAAACTTCCTCATGCCTAATGTAATGCTTTGCAAATAAAGAGTCAAGATATTTTATATATATGATTACTGAATAAACATGTTAAAATGTGTCAAAAGTCCATTTCAGCAATGTTAGTGTTGTTTATTGTTGAAATAATAAAATATGCCCAGTATGAAATATTCAAATAAAATGTGAAAAAATAAAAAGTTGTTCTTTATTTCTTTTACAAAGCAATATTTGAGGTATGTGTAGTGCTGACAGCTATGAATGATTTTTCTTGTTTCTTCATGTTCTGTATTTTAAAAGTTATACCTATGTGTGGTAGTAAATACATGTCCAGGGCATAGGACATAAAAAGAAAAGCAAGTCTCCTGCATTCCCCGGGCCCTCGTTCAAGTTTTTTTCACCTGCGCAGGATGTCATTTAGTCCTCAGAAACACCCTGCAAGTGGGTATTATTGCGGTCTTAGTCTCAAGGATAAGGGGCTTAGACCAGCTCCCAGAACTTAGTTGTTTGAGCCAGATTGCACAGTCTGATAGCGGGAGCTCTTCCCTGCCTGACCTCTTCTCTCAAGAAAAGTTCCTCCTTTGTCAGAATTTCCATTTCCATCACTAGGGTGCTATGGGTAATCTGACAGGTTTAGATTTTTTATTCATTTGTCCCTGTCTCTATCAAGCAGACATTGTGCTCAATACTAGAGTCTTTAGTAATGTATGTATGTATGTATGTGTGTATGTTATTTTTTGTAGAAACAGAGTCTCACTTTATTGCTCTCAGTAGAGTGCCATGGCATCACACAGCTCACAGTAACCACCAACTCTTGGGCCTGAGCAACTCTCTTGCCTCAGCCTCCCAAGTAGCTGGGACTACAGGTGCCCACCACAACATCCGGCTATGTTTTTGTTTTGCAGTTCAGCCAGGGCCAGGTTTGAACCCACCACCTTAGGTATATGGGACCAGTGCCCACTTGCTGAGCCATAGGTGCCACCCTATTTATATATTTTTGAGATAGAGCCTCACTCTGTCACCCTGTGTAGAGTGCCCTGGTGTCATACCCCATAACAACCTCAAACTCTTGGGATCAGGTGATCTTGTGTCAGCCTCCCAAGTGGCAGGGAGTACAGGGATCCACCACAGGACATGTTCTATTTTTTGTAGAGACGGGGGTCTTGCTCTTGCTCAGGCTGGTTTCCAACTCCTGAGCTCAAGCAACCCTCCCATTCTGCCCTCCCAGCATGGTAGAATTACAGGTGTGAGCCACGGCGCACCCTGATGTTGGAGTTATTTTACAATGGTAAGACATAAGCAGTTTCACTCCCCACCCCTGCTATGAAAACAGCCTGGTTTTGTGGTTTGAGAGCTGCATAGAAATGGATGAAGACCACTCAAATGAGAACAAGAAAAGGTAAAGGCTGTCATTCAGAGCGTGCTGCAACAGGAGACAAGCACCATGTCTGAGGTTTGGAAGAGACGCACAGGCAGACAGAGGAGGGAGAAATTATAGTGGAAAAACAGGACAGCTTCTGGCGTGCCCTGAGTGGAGGCTGTGGGCATGGGGAAGCAGTGCACGGCCTAAGCAGATCCTATGCATTTAGTCAGCACACTGGTTTGCTACAGTTGATCCTATGTTGGGAACTGGGACAAAAATTAAAGACACTGTCAGATATTGACTAAATCCTGGCTTCTTGGGGCTGATGGTTATAGGAGTTTGGCTTCCTGGGCTGGTTGATGCAGATAGTAATTTGACTTCTTGGATTGGTTACTGTAGCTAGGAGGGCTTCCTGGGCTGGATAGCAGCAGGTTGGAGGTCAGAGTTCTATTTTTCTATGTAATCAGGCCATTTTCTCTTTAGTCAATATCAATAGATAGATTTTTCTATTCTTCAGCCCGAAGTGGGCTGTTATCCAAATTTCTAAGTTGGCAGTTGGGGGCTTCCAGGCATGTTTTTCATAAAGAACAAGTGAATAAAAACTGTCTTTAAATGCTCATCCTTTTTTTTTTTTTCCTGATATCCAGAGTAAGCCTTATAGACGCAGCCTCTCATTCAGTCTTCACCATGATCCTGTGAGGCAGAGGCTGAGTGTTCCCATTCCACAGAGAGAACGCTGAGACACACAGGGCTTAAGCAACTTGCCCGAAGTCTTCTGGGTCAGAAACGGAGGAACAGGGATTTTTCACTAGGTCATTCTGAGTATAAACATTCTAGTTGTAACCCAGGTACTATTGTTTCTGTACTGCTGTCTCCCTAGATGGTCCTTAATAAATAATAGTTCCTTTCTTATAAAGTCAAAGTTTGTCAACAGCTACCCACGCTGCTACAGGAGTGAAGAACAGGACCAGAATTGGTGGCACTTTGAGGACAGAATAAAGGGATGGCTCCATCAGGGGTACAGACATCAAGTACAAACATAAAGAGGCTTTGGTGGGGGGCACAGCCATTCTGGGGAACAGATCCTATTTGAGGTCAGCTGTTCATAGTTAAGGTTGGCTTGTGCACTTTTTTCTTTCTGTCACTTCTGTGGTTCAAAGCAGAGCGTGTGTATACAGCAGTTTTAGGAGCTACACAGTTGGCAGCAAGATTCCCTCACTATCTTTTGTGCCCCTGTCCCTGAAAGTACAATGGCTTAGTTACATTCTGGGCACTGCTACTAACCACTAATTTTGTGCTTTCCTCATTTATGGTGATTGCTCTGCTTCCAGGCAGGGGAAGGGGGTCTTCTGAGCA
Organism: Perodicticus potto; assembly: GCA_963574655.1. Classification (NCBI taxonomy): domain Eukaryota; kingdom Metazoa; phylum Chordata; class Mammalia; order Primates; family Lorisidae; genus Perodicticus; species Perodicticus potto. The sequence continues at coordinate 70,805 of CAUYRH010078711.1, forward strand.
CAAGTCTTTGCACACAGCATGTGTTCAGTACATTTGGCTCATGTACCAAAAAACGAAATGAAAAACATTGTGATTTTTCATGTCTTAAAGACAACTCCCTGGAGTCCTGGAAAACTAAATTATAATTTAAGTCTATACTTTGCTTATAAAGGGTATTTTTCATACATTTGTAGTGTGGGAAGTAGAATAATAAAAAATGCCTCTAAATTTATATGATATTATTTCTAAATGATTTGTTCCCTTTTCTTATAATAAAAATTGTAACATTATTGAAATGATATAAATGTGTTGGTTACTTTACAGTGATCTTAAAAATGCCCAACAATGTTCCTCCAGAATTTCATTGACTTCTATTTATCTTAATGTAGTGCTAATAATGAAGTATAACTAGTATCAGGGTGATGACAGTAGGGTTTTGATGTCCTTGTTAAATCATAATCTGAACATACTACTTATAAGAAAAGACAGACAACCCGATTACTCCAGTGTAAGTAGGCAGTGCTTGGGAAGCCTCATTAGCTCTTACAAGGCACTGATACCCTATTTAGTAAATTATTGCACCCATGTGCTAAGTAGTATGATCCTTAAAGTTCCCATTGGAACCAACTTGTTGGCTCAGGTCCAGAAATACCAGTAATTGGTTGGAACATCCTGACATGGAATAACTGAATATTGGCCAGATTACTTGCATTTCTGTGGGTGAGATGGTCTACACTCTTAACCTACACCTGTGCAGTGGGTCTAGGGCTGGAAGTAAAATCAGTCCACGCTAATAGTGTAGTAAATGTGCTTTTCTCAGTTCACACATTGGCCATTGAGACTCATCCTTAATGGGCGATGGAATCTTACTCATTTATCTGTTTCATCTTTCTCACTCATCCCTTCTATGAAAACAAACCAACATGACAATTTCCCAACAATTATCTTACAGAGAAGTTGTTCACTGGCCATCCAAGGCATCACTTTTGAGTTTGACTAAAGTGAACATCACGAGAGCAAGTGCCTAAGCTTACTCTTTGTGCTGAATCCTGGGCTGACTCTTGTGCTCTAGGACACATAAGCCAGCTAAGACATATCTGTTCCCATAGCTATCCAGGCCCAGCGTTCGGTTCTGTTTCAAAATTGATCTTAAAGTTTCTGGTTCTTTATCTAGAGTTGGTATTTCTCCAACAGCCTTGGCTGTCCAATTGTGCTGGAAAATATAATAGGAAACCCATCTTCCACTCTGAAACCACAGAAATGATCCCTAATGCTAGACATGTAATAGCTGTGTCAACAGGAGCCCCAGGAGTGTGGGAGAGAATGGGGGGTCTGTAGGTCAGACTGAAGTATAAAGGTCAAGGACAACGTGAAATTTCTATGAAAAGCTCAGTGTGGAAAGTTAAGATATAATACTAAGGGCTTGATATTTTTCCCCTTTAATCCTACATTGCAGTTGTGAAGCTTTAAAACCTATGGCCAGCATTTTAATCAAGTGAGAAATCGGATGTAACCATGTCCAGGCTACTTTGAAGCTCCTCTGGATTTAAAAAGGATAGTTACTTCTGCAATAAACTTTTAAAAGTCTTCTTTCAAACACTCAAGTCATGGAATTGACCCATGGAATTCCACCTTACCCTGACATTTCTATCCAAGGACCAGAGAAGTTTTGTACTGATAACAAATAGAGAAACTTGTTTCTGATTCTTGCACTTTGGTAATTTAACACCAGTTTGGTATATAGTTAGCACAGTTTGACTCCATTCCATTGCTCAGAGTTAATTTCTGTCAACACATCACAAAGTAGAGAAAGGAGTTCTAGACTACATTGCACAATGCACCCTCCCTTCTTCCTCCCCCCACCCATACTCTACTTCTTGAGATTTTAATTTTCACCTTAATAGAGGGAGTTAGCATTCAACTTTTTTTTTTCTCTAGACTGGGTAATACTTATTCAAAGATTACAAGGGTTCTCTAAAGTACAAAAGAACTGTCCATTTAAAGGGTCAGGATCTTGAAAGGATTAAATGGGATGATGAATATGAAAGTACCTTACAAAGTGTAGGTTGTATATGAAAAGAAGAACGTGAGTGAATGTATGGGATTTAGGCATCATTGTTACATAAATCCAGCTGGGGTTTGGAGCTCCTACTCAAATCTTCTTTCTAGGAAGAGACTTACAGTGAGTTCCTGCACTCTTTTCTCTCTTCTGTTTTTCCAAGAACCATGATTTGACATTTTTGCATAAATTATCACCTGAGGTGGCTAATTTCTCTCCAGCCCTTGAGAGTAGTTAGGATATATCCCCAGAAAATAGGCATTTGATGTATTTATGGAGGAAGGCATCATGAAGTGATGAATTCATCACATTAAGGAATTCCTAGACAGCTGTATCTGATGCTCCTACACTCTTCCTGCCCATCTCACTTCAGCTTTTAGACTTGCAGACACTGACATTCCAGGGTAACTGTGAGCTTTGCATTAGCGCAAGTGTGTGTATATTCACAGGGAACTATAAGCTGCGAACTGACCGCAAATGGCAAATGCTGTAGGACTACAATCAAAAGTTCAAAGCACAATATGGTTAGAAGTGAAGTTTAGATAACCCATCACACAGCAGCACAATAGAGTAGTAGTTCTTTTCTCTGGATTGGAAACACCAAGGTGGAATACGGTATATCCTGAGATGCAGAAAATCTTTGCACAAGTTCTGGATTGGCCATTGGCTTTTGCTTAGTCTTTTCATTTTTTCTCCTGCAAAATTAGGCAACTGGCTAGGATGATTTCCAAATTCTTCTCTCTTTCTAATCTAATGTAGGATTTAGCTTTCAGTCATGTTATGTGCATAAAGGCAGGAAAGCAGATTATGAAAAATCTACCAAAATTTTTAGTTAGTTTCTCAAACTTAAAAATATGGTCATTTGGGGGAGCGCCCATAGTTTAGTGGGTAGGGTGCTGGCCATATACACCAAGACTAGCGGGTTCAAACCCAGCCTAGGCCTGCTAAACAACAATGGCAACAATAACAAAAAAATAGCTGGGTGTTGTGGCAAGGGCCTGTAGTTCCATTTACTTGGGAGGCTGAGGCAAGAGAATTGCTTAAGCCCAAGTGTTTGAGGTTGCTGTGAGCTGTGATGCCTCAGCACTCTACCTAGGGCAACAGCTTGAGACTTTGTCTCAAAAAAAAAAAATCTGGTTATTCTAACATTATTCTGATATTGGATCTTTTCTTTTAACATAGATAATTTAAAAATTATTTTTACTGGCGCCCTATGGAAGCACAGAGCACCAGGGAAGATATTTGGCAACGGATTAGTAATTGACACCTTATTACAAAGAATCTCAGTTTAATCCAAGGAGATATTTCACGAGTAAATTACATAAACACAACTTGCTACGAAGGCTTAAGGGAAAACAAGATTTCAGACAGGGATGTTCAGGGAAGATTTTACAAAAGAATTTTTATGAGTTAAGTTGTAGAAAAGGATGTAAAAGGAACATCAGGCAGAGGATACCAAGAGCAATAGTACAGAGGTAGAAACATAGAAGGGATGTTTTTCTGACAGCGGGAAAAGCAGCTTGACTGCTGCGGAAGGTGAGCTACGGTGGTGGTGGGAGATAAGGCATGAAAAGTAGGTTAGCCCTAACGGGATGACATTGAATGAACTTTAAAGGACTGTATCCTTTAGGCAACAGAGAACACATTTGTAACTTTTAAGCAAGACAGTAGTGGATTGGAGTGTTATGGTTAAAAATAAATTTTCATCATTTATCAGAACATATTTAACAAGAAGAAAAATTAACACATTATTCCCATGTCCAGGTTTGCATCAATAAAATCCCAAACTAGGTTGGGATCCCAAACTAGGTTGCAATAGCAATTGAAAGAAAAGAAGAAAAATGTAACACTGGGGAGGAAGATTTGTCTGGGGAGGAGCAAGAAGTGAGAGGAATAAGGTAGAAATGCCGGGGAGACTTGAGTTCTGGGGAACTGAGAAAATGAGTGGGGTTATCACGAAGAGGAAATACAGGAAACCAAGTATGTTGTAAAGACTCAAACAACATCTTCAGTTTTTTAGACAGAGAATTTGGATGGGGGAGGTAAGTATTGTTGGAAGTGCTAGGTGATACTCATTTCTAATTCAGAATAGATGTCATGGTAAAGGCATTGATGGGGGGTTGAGAGCAGAGTCACTAACATCAGACCTGGTCCAAACCTGCTTTTCACTAACTAATATGTGGGCCTGGCCCAGGGGCAGGGAAGTCTGGATTCTGGGGTCAGACTCTCCTGGCTCTTTATCTTCCAGCTCTGCCACTTCTTGGCTATGTATGTATAATCTTAAGCAAGTCATTTAACCATCTGTGCCTCAGTTTCCTCTCCTGTAGAAATGGACAATGATAGTGTCCACATCTTAGGATCAAGTAAACAACCTTATGTAAAGTGCTTGAGAAGTACTAAGCTATTTTTACTGACGTTTTAAACCTTGATCTTCTCATGTGTAATATTAGGATTTGCCAATGGACAGATTGTGAAGATTTTCATATGGACAGACTGTGAGAGCGAATCAGAAAAAAAAGTATGCAAAGCTCTCAGCAAAATGACTAGTCTACAGCAATCACTCACTTTGAATAGCTAATTAAATCACACGGTAAATATTTGTCATATACCTGCTACCCTGCAAGTTTGTTCCTGGTGACTGCGGGTATGCCAGGGAAGGAAATAGACAAGCCAATTGAGTCCTAGTGGGGTGAGACAAGCAGAGAACAAACAGGTAATCTGATGCCACAAGACAAAAGAAAAGCAGGTCAAAGGGGGGAAAGAAGGATGGGAGTGGTTTGGATAGGTAGTAAGAAAATGCCTGTCTGATAAGGTGACATATGAGCCGTCTTAGTTGAATAAAACGATGGGGAACGCGAGGTAGTTATCTAAGGGAAAGAAATTGCAGACAGTCAGCCATGGATGCACAGCGCTGATCTTAGGCATGAGCTTTGTTGCATAGAGTACTTGAGAGAGCCACGAGGCTGGGACCCGGGGCAAGGAGGGAGGGATGGGAGGTGAGACCTAGTTAGGGCATGTCCTACAGAACAGTGTTGTCTGTAGAAGGAAGATGCATGTAACGTTAAATTTTCCAGTAGCTACATTAAAAAAAAACAGGTGAAAATATATTTATGTTTAACTCAATATATTCGAAACATCATTTCAATACATAATCACTCTAAAAAACATAACCTAGACATGTACATTCTTCTTTCTTTTTTTACTAAGTCTTTGAAATCTGGCATACAATTTTCACTTACAGTGCATCTCAATTCAGACTAGACACATTTCAAAGGCTCAGTTGCCACATGTGACCAGTGTCTACCATCCCATATGGTGCAAATGCACAGCTCAGAGCATTGTAGTTCATGCAAAGGAATTTGGATCTTACTCTAGGAGAGATCGGAAGCCACTGAAGGGTTTAGAACTGTAGAAGGTGCGTGTGAGGGGGGCAGAGGGGGTGAAGATGAGGATGACTGACATGATTGATTTCATCTTTAAATCATCAATTAATAGAGGTTTCATCAAGTATGAATCATACTTTACACACTTGGTTAAATGAGTTGGGGTACCTTGATTTACTCTTTTAAAACCAAATTAAACCCAATTCCAACCCCCACCTGCTAGGTTAACTTTTATGCTCAAACATTATTGAGATTCCTCTTCCACCTCCCCCTCTGACTGTTTAGTTTTTTTAATTTAAAAATAATTAAATTAGGGCGGTGCCTGTGGCTCAAGGAGTAGGGCACCAGCCCCATATACTGGAGTTGGCAGGTTCAAACCTGGCCCCGGGCCAAAAAAAGGAAAATCAAATCAGATGTTTGTGTGGTGGTGGTACGAAGAAAATAGTTACACGATTCCAAAGCATTGCAAAGCCACCATTCATCAGTGCACCCTGGTTACTATCATGGCGTCCATGTCCTGAGTCCATATAGCACCAGAAATCTATGGTTCCCATGCAATCCAGGGCACAGACATGGGAGCCCAGCACTTAGTGCCCAGCCTGCCTGTTTCTTCAACTTATGATATACATTAATTTTCCACTCCTTCCCAGTCCTGGTGATAATTTTTTTCTATTTCTCATTCTTCCTCCCCTCCTCTTCCCAAAGAATGCCTAATATGATCTCTTCAATCACTCAGATTTCAAAAGAGACAAGAAAAAGTGTTGTCTTCCAGTAGCTCTTGCCCTCCCACCCTCTACCTCTTTGAAGTCTGTGATGCAAAGCATTTGAATGGGTTTGACTGCCTGCTCAGAACAAATGCATAAGAGATAAGGGGAAATACATGCAAATTAGTACTCAGTGAGTTACCCTGCCACACTAGCTATTATTATTGTCTAGGAGATCCTTAATTGGTTATTGAATGTTTCTGAAAGTCTAAACTGGTTAGATTCACATCAGCCAGCAGTGTGATCTAGGTGTGGCTCTGAAAAATGTAAAAAGCAAATAAATGATTTCTAAATGATTTATTCATGTCAAATTTTCTTCATGTATAAGCTCTTGATGCTTAAAATGAAGCCCCTGAACCAGCAGCATTGGCACCATCTGGGATTCAGACCAGCATCCCCACAATTCTCAGAACCAGAAGCTACATTATACCAAGATCCCCAGGTGAGCGATGTGCATATTCAAGTGTGACAAGCGCTGATCTAAGACATAGAGGTTCTAATTTGGAGTTTAGATTTGTCATCAGCAGTGGCTTCTTCTGATAAATTAATCCATCAAAGGGGTAATCACCAGGAGCCTATGATGTGTAGGTGATGAGATTAGGGACCCTGGAGACTCAGAACACTGTAAAACGGTTTTTGCCTTCAAGGAGCTCACGGTCTAGTTGGACAGATAAGATATAAACACATAAAGTGAACCAGGATCTCACAGACGACAGACAATAGCTGGTCAAGGAGAGTTTACAATGGTCAGGGGTTTAGGGAATAGAGAGGAAGGATTTCAGCAAAACCCGAAAAGTAGGAAGAATTTATTGTTCCAAATTGTACAACTTTACTCTCTTTGAATCTGAGGTCATAAAAAGAATATGAGAGAGAAAAAGAAAGTTTTCTATAAGAAGAAGTATAAGCCAAAGGCAGATAACACTTCTGAGAAAAGCAATAAAGTGCCTGTGTCTTCTTACACATATCCAAGCATAGCATTAGACAGACTCCAGAAGGTGACTGTTTGCTGCCAGATTTCACTTTTCCTTGAGGCATGTTTGGTGGCAGAGTGCTGAAAACAAATAGCCAGCAACACATTCTTTTAAGTAGCAGTTGTGCATCCTTGCAAATGAGAGACACATCTCAAACTCCTGATGACTTCCATTGTTTTCAACTAATGTGGACAGGTTGCAGGGGTGTGAAATTGAAAGGGGCATGAACATACCTATCATATTCCTCCTAAGCTGAGGCCTGCTACTTACTTCAACAGGAAAGGCCCCAGAGGGATCCATGGCACCCTTTTCTCTAATGTGATTGCTCACATCTATTATAGGCATTTGGTGGTCCCAGGAAAGAATCTTAAACTGAAAGCACACAGCAGACTAGAAAAAGATGCTATAGTTTGTCCCCATTTGTGTTCCTCATCCTCTTTCAATATTAATAAAACTTAATGGAGAGCTCCTACCTTTTGTTGAACTCATAATCTTATTTTAGCATGTTAATAATTGTTTTTTATGATTTGTAGGGGCCACATTGTCCATAATGCACAATTAGAGGTAAGATGCCCTTTCCAGGGTCAGTGGTTCTACACAACTTTTGTAAATATGATTGTTATATTATACTTCTATTATTCGATTAGCTCTAGCAATCAGGAATTTAAGATATAATTAAATCATATCAAGTACATTAACATTGCCCATGAATCTAAGAGAAGAATGTGATGAGTACATCGTAGGTTTAATTCAGGATCATCTAATGGTGTTAGCCTAAAATATAACTCCTCTCATCTCCCTGGCTCATACACTAAATTAAGGACTTCTGGCTGCCAGCATTCATTTGTGTTCTTGGATTTTCACTTTGCAAACTTCCAGAGGAGACCAGGAATCTTGCTGATAGCAGAGCAAGCCTCAGCTATGAAAGTCAAACTGGTGATAAATATGAAGAAAACCCTAATCAGTTTTAATGAATACAAATAGCATAACGCTGGATCAGGGCAGGCCGGGAAAATACTGAGCGTGGTTCTGTGGTGGAATTCAGTAATTTTTTTTTTTTTTTTTTTTTACAAAGAGACACTGTTGAGGTAAGAGGGCCCCTGGTTATGGTAAATAATGGCGGAGGAAAGCCCGTGGAACAGTTTATTCATGCACATATAATAAGTCTTCTAAGATTAGGCTTTTTTCCCCTTCTTTATTAAATACCTTCCCTGTTCAAATCAGCATGAACTTCCATTGAGCAGCTGGCATGAGAAGTGGATAACTGTCAACTGGAAACTAAAGCCTGTACCAGAAACTAGTGCGGTACCCACTGGTTAGCTAGGTTCTTAAAGCAAACGTCCTGGGCTTGGATGCTGATTCATTCGCAGTTTTTGTTTCAATATTGAAGGAAAGGCTGCCTGCATATATTACTAAAAGGCAGTATGCATATATTCTCTGTCTCTACCTGTCACGTTAATTAGTCTCTTTGTGCCCCATGTTCCCCACCTGAAATATAAGGGTATAGTAGCAATTCCGTGCTTATTAAAATAATAAATACATGAATATAAAAATGCGAATATATTTATCAGATATAGATATACGCTTCTTAGAAGAATGCCTGGAACATGCACTGCAAACACAAGGGTCTGTTCTTCTTCTTATATTGTTGTAATTATAATTATTGTTAGCGAGTTGTAAATGAGCTGATATTATTGGAAAATAAGTCAATAGCATGGCTCATGGAACAATATCATTTCTAAGTCTCTCACTTTCTGTAGAGTGTGAAGAATATGGAGAAATTGCTCAAGATTTCACTGGGGATCTTGAAGGTTTTACATTTATAGAAAGTGTAAAAGTTTAGCCAGCAGGAGAAATGGCAGTGCGACAGATATGCAAAGTAGGTCCCAGAGGAGAGGATGCTGAAATCAAGATCTTAAGCAAGAGTTCAGTTAGGCACAAATATGGAGAAGAAGACACGTGCCAAGGCCCTGAGGCATGGAAAAGTATTGACCTTTTGGGGAGTGTAAGCTATTCAATTTCACTGCAAGTGGCAGTGGGACTGATACAAGTGTGGTTAAAGAAAAGACACGCCAAGAATAGGGAGAAAATCCTAAGGGATTTCCTATGCCATGCCAAAAATTTTGGACTCATCCTGAGGGCGATGGAAAACAGTTGAAAGATTTTATCCAGGCAAGTAGGGAGAGTCATGATCAAATCTGTTTGTGAGCTAACATTCTGGCTACATATAATGAATGGATTGAAGGAGATTAATATTGGGAGATAAGAGTCTGTTTAGAGGACTTTCACTGTAATTCAGACAAGAGATGTTGGTACCTTAAAATAAACACAGTAGAGTCTCCTCATCAATTTACTTAAATTCAATTATATGCTCTAAGCAACAAAGGAAGGGGAAGGAATTAGAGAAAGGAAAAAAAAAAAGCAGATGGAAATATCACTTTAAATAATACTAGCAGTTTCATGCTATCGTTTGATGAAAGGATTGTATGCTCCAAAGATAGCTCCAAACAGGGGATACAAAATCTTGTTCCTTCAATTTCTGTGCGTCTCATGGTATAGAAGCTCACCATGCTAAATGTCATAACAGAGTTTAAATATGTATATGTTTTCATCCAATATGGTCCTTAAATACATATTAATGTCTTCATCTAGTGCTCAGCCAGTAAAACAGAAGTTTGGTCCAACACTAGAGAGAAAACTGTGTCGAATTTACTGAGAAGCAGCATGTCTATCTCCGCTGGGGCACCTTCCCAGTGCATTCTCCGGGATAATTGTGACCATACACGACCTTCACCTATCCTCACCTGCGTACAGCCTGATCTTGAAGTAAAGTGTGACTTCCTGTAGTGATATTAGGAACAGAGAAAAGTGGGAGATTGGAGAGATTTAGCCAATGAAATGGACAGTACCTGGTGATGGCTTGAATGCAAAGTGTAAGAGGAAGGAAGGAGTCAAAGCTGGTGACTGGAGTTCTGGCTTGACGACAGGGCTCAGTCTTCACCTTCCATTTTCTGATATTACCAAAAAGAATGAGATCATTTCTGTACACTGCTGGGTTCTGGACGTTTTAGGGACAACCTTCCAATGCAGCATTTGGAGAGTGAGGGTGGGAAATCATGCTGTGGACACACATCTCCTTCTGTTCAGTTTATGCAGTGATAAGTTCCAATTTAAAGAAGTGTAAAAAATACACAAAACTGAAAAGCTATAGTCATAATTCTCTAATGGTTAAAACAAGTCTGTGGAATTCCCAAATTATAAGGTGTTCAGACCCTATAATCTACCAAGCAGGTTCAAAGACAGTAGACTCCTTGGAGCTAAAAGAAATACAGTTGCCATCTGACAGGTGAATAAGCAACGTGGCAACGAAAAGAAGAAAACCAGGGATTAGTGTAAACTCTGGGGAGGTAAATAATTTCCAGGGTTGACAGGCCATCAAAGGCAATCCAGGAAGATAGATGCACCAAGTTCAGTAAATTGCAGAGTAATCCTCATGCCAGAAGCTGCTCTGACATGAAGGACTGGTATATATTCTAGGAATTTATCACATTTCTTTGGCTAGACCCTCCACTCAGAAATCTTCCTATATATACCCAGAGTAGCTCCTAGAGGGTCTGAATGGGGGAGAAAATTGGAGGGAGATTAGCCAGATTCTACTCAGCACCCTCTCAATTCCAATAAAACTGCTCTGGCTGGATCTTCCTCTGGGATTTGACTCGAGGAAAGAGCACTGCTATAAAATGAAAAGTTTGCGGGACACCTCCAGAGCTTGAGTCGCTGTAGAGTTTATAGTATTTGCAGCCCTGGCTTGTTTTGACAGTCTCCTGAGTACACCAAGGGTGATGTTGCTCTTCTGTAAAATAGCTACTCCATGCAGCTCGTTCCATTGGACAATTTCTGCCTTGCATATTACTATGGTTTCTGGGTCCTGCAGTGCCCTTTTTCTGCATGGCATGAGGCCTTTTTAAGACATTTAGCTTCTATCCTGAAAGGTGTTAGTTCATCTATTAGGGCAAGTTTTTTGTTTCAAAATTTGTCTTTTGATTTATACTGTATTGTGACATTATTGCTTCTAATAATCAACTGGCTATAAATAAGGCCATGGCAACTAGGATTGGAAGTTAAGTTATGGAAGCCTCAAAGAACTGCCTTGGAAAAAAAAGATTGCCAGTTCCTCTCTAGAGCTTCCTCAAAATCTCTTGCTGGAGGTAGTTAGAGAAAACAAAATGGGATTCAAAGACAGAAGATTTGCAAGGAAATATTGGCCAGGTTTTAATTTTCCATGACTTTGCTTTCCATTTAGCATTGGGGCAATGCCTATAAAATGCTCACAAAGATATTTAGGAGGCTATCAAAGTACAACAACTAACCTATCTTCCACTAGTATAGTGTTTCAAATAGTTTGAGGTGGAATAGCTACCCAAAGGAATGGTATTTTTGAAGAATATCAAGTTTATATTTCAAAATCAATATGTGACAGTACTAAATCAGATATCATTGTAGGCTGTATTCTACCAGAGACTATTGAGACCAGATGTCAAAGGCTTAGGCCAAAGTTATAGAAGAAATACTTAAAATGGAAAAGATGATATCTATAAACTTAATTTTCTCTGGGACATGGGAAATGACTGCCATCAATCAATTTTAATGGTAGATTTCTGTGGCTCTTCTAAGCACTACTGAATTAGGTTATCAAGGCTTTCCAGGAAGTGAGAGATAATTAGAAAAAGAATAGAACTTTCTAATCCCATAGGTGATCCTATAAAAAATATAATTCTGCTGACCCATACAAAAATGTTCACCTAGAGAGAATGTACAGCCTAGAGTCCAATGTAGGATTGTCATATCTTTTTTTTGTTTGTTTGTTTATTTTTGAGACAGAGTTTCATTATGTCGCCCTTGGTAGAGTGCCGTGGCGTCACATCTCACAGCAACCTCAAACTCTTGGGCCTAAGCAATTCTCCTGCCCCCCAAGCAGCTGGGACCACAGGTGCCCGCCACAATGCCCAGCTACTTTTTTGTTGTAGTTGTCAATGTTGTTCAGCAGGCCCGGGCCAGGTTCAAACCCACCAGTCTCGGTACATGTGGCCATCACCCTAGCCACTGAGCCACAGGCACCAAGCCAGGATTGTCATATCTTAAACCAAATCCTTGTTGAGAAAGTTAATCACATGTGCAATCTTTCAACCTCCCTGCTTGGTGACAATGTGCCTTGAGTGTAGACAGATAAAGAACACTTACTGCCTGAGTTGGGCAGTATTTTGGGAATATTTTTACCTATTTCGGACTTGATGTGTCCTGCTTTAGCATGTGCATCATATAGCACCCGGCCAGCCCCATAGATAAATTCCTTGCGGGGAGGGAATAGGTCACAGGCATGTGTAGACCATCTCCCTTCTGCAGGGTAAGATCTGCTGGCCATGTGTGATAGATGTTCACTGTTTAAGCTAATCTCACTTTGTCTCACTATGTGGGTAAAATGTTAGTCTTTCTAGCTCTTATGTGAGTTATGGTGACCCTGACACCAAAGAACTATGCAGAGGGGTGACATCTTGGGACTGCTTCTCCTGGTGGTAAAATATGTTAGGCTCTTTGCCATCATTCACACGGTGGAACCCCTCTGGGGGCAGGGGGTATTAACAGGTGTCCTTTGCTCAACAGTACTCTCCATTTCTAGTGGTAGTGCAGGTGCATTTCCTACAACATCTAAGGAATAGTTTAGAAATGATTAAGGGCAACACACTGTATAATATTGAGCTTGCCCAATGGGCAGCAAAGTTTTCCTGTGGTTTCAGAAGTCCAGAAGTACTACTAAAAAATAAAGAAATAAAAAACAACAGCAAAACAGATGCTGGTGCTGTTATCCATGATTATTTGTATTAATTTTTTTTTTTATTTTTTTGAGACAGTGTCTCACTTTGTTGCCCTTGGTAGAGTGCTGTGGCATCACAGTTCACAGCAACCTCCACCTCTTGGGCTCAAGTGATTTTCTTGACTCAGCCTCCCAAGTGCCTGGGACTGAAGGCACCCACCACAATGTGCGGCTATTTTTCTGTTGCAATTGTCATTGTTTGGCAGGCCCGGGCTGGGTTGGAACCTGTCAGCCCCAGTATATATGGCCAGTGCCCTAGCCACTGAGCTACAGGTGCTGAGCCTATTTGTATTAAAATTATATCAAATGTTTTCAGTATTTTTTACACCTTATTATGTTGTAATTAATATATACATATCTTAGCCTGGTACTCCTGAAAGCAAAGCCTGAGATAAACTTTATTTATATACAGAAAGTTTATTTAGCAGAAGGAGGAATAGAATGGGAAGAATGGAATGGGAGAAAAAAGACCAATGTCAAAGTCAGTTATGGTGCTGGTGTTTCAAGTGCAACCATGATCTGGACACCATGACTAAAAGTTTCCTCGAACTAAATGACAAAAGGAACACAAGCTATCAAAATCTAGGGGATACAGTAAAAGCAGTTCCAAGGGAAAATTTCATACCTTAAGTGCCTACATCAAAAAGACAGAAAGGTCACAAATGTACAATCTAATGTCACATCTCAAGGAACTATAAAAAGAAGAGAATCAAACCTAAAGCTAGTATAAGAAAAAAATTAAAAAAGCTCAGGAAAGAACTAAATGAAATGGGAACAAAAAAAGAAGAAAGGACGGAAGGAAGAAAGGCAGGAAGGAAGGAAGGAAGAAAGGAAGGAAGGAATCAGGGAAACAAAAAGTTTGTTTTTTTGAAAAAATAAATAAAATCCTTTATAATTCTAGACATATTAACCATAAATAGAAGATAAAGGACTCAAATAAGTTCAATTGGAAATGGAAAAAATATAAAATACTACAACTGATACCACAAAATACAAACTATCACCTGTGAACACTGTAAAAAACCCCACTCTCATCAGTTAGAAAACATATAGCAAATGGACAAATTTCTGGAAACACACAATCTCCCAAATCCGAATCAGTATGAAATAGAAATCCTAAACAGACCAAAACTAATAGCAAAATTAAAGCAGTAATAAAATTTGCCATAAATGCAATCATGGGGTACAACGTGCTGGTTTTATATACAATTTGAAATATTTTCATTGAACTGGTTGACATAACTTTCATGGCATTTTCTTCATTATTGTGTGCAGACATTTATATTCTACATTTAGTAAGTTTCACCTGTACCCTTCTGAGATGCACCGTTAAGTGTGGGCCCACCAATTACTCTCCCTCTGCCCATCCTCCCTCCTCCCTTCCCCTCCCTTGCCCTTTTCCCCAGTTGTTGTGCTGTACTTGGGTTATAGCTTTCATATGAAAGCTATAAATTAGTTTCATAGTAGGGCTGAGTACATTGGATACTTTTTCTTCCATTCTTGAGATACTTTGCTAAGAAGAATATGTTCCAGCTCCATCCATGTAAGCATGAAAGAGGTAAACTCTCCATCTTTCTTTAAGGCTGCATAATATTCCATGGTG